>JAQQZZ010111211.1:0-30411 GCA_030265115.1 Mopalia vespertina | reverse complement strand
TGCACCTGTATGACTACTCTCGGGTACTCGCCGGCGGTTATAGACCCCTTGATGGACTGATAATTCTCCAATCCCGGTACCACGGTGCACATGTAATCGCTATACGATCGCCGTGAGGATACGATCAGTACACGCTCGTAGTCTTTGATAAGGTCCAAGAACAGAGTCGTCTTTCCGCTACCCATGGGCGATTTTATGATGAGGACACCATTCGTTTTAAAGTCGTCCGCCACGTCTTCGAGCCCGACATACTTTTGGGCCAGTGGCTTGAACGTCTGAATGGACACCCTTATTTCGGACATATTAAAAGGGAACCCGTATAGTTTTTTCACGAGCTGTTTAACCACGGGGCTCAGCACTACCTCTCGTCTAGACAAGGGTATAGTCTTCTTCTTATTCGGTGGTTTTACACCGCTACGCGATGTGGACCGGGAAGGAGCCTTCTTGGTTTTCATCATCACCCATGAAGCGCGGTATAAAGAGACATACGAGATTCCAAAATTACTTTTGTAATGCGGTCAAAACAGTTCGGAACCTCACTAGAGGAAAGAATAAAGGGGTGTCCATACCCTTTCAGAATTACCTCATGGGTCTCGTATTCAAGGATAACGACGTTCGTGACGAAAAATTCCTTGATACCCCGATATTCACATTTAAAGAGGTTACCCTACCCAGGCTCAAGAGTCGCTCGAGGCGGGCGGATTTAGTTCTTTACATCCCGGGGGTCCGTATAATATACGTAGAATATAAGACGATCGAAAAAGACGGGGATGAAGGGGGTGATGTAAGGGTTCACCACAAGCAGTTGCTGGACACAGTAAACAACCTCGTAGCTAACGTGTCCTTCAAGCTGTCTAAGATGTCAGGTTTCGGCGGCTATAGAGAGCGCCCTATTAACGTAACGGCCTTACTTGTCAGCCGTAGAGTATGGCACAACGAGAGGGAGGACGACGTGGTAGCCGACTACACATCAAACGAAGTAGTTTGTACGGCTTTGAGAGAGCCCAAGAACTCGTTAGTGTTTAAGCGTATGCTGGCGGCTATGAGCCGGGGAGGAAGTACGCAGAGTAATAGCCGCGGTATAACTGTTAGAAAAACCGCGAGGGGGGGTAACATTGGTAAAATAGCTAACACGAAGTTACACTAATATACCCCGTGTTAATACAGAGCGACTGACAGCGTAGACTCCGTTAATACGAAGTGTCATAGAAATATACTATCACTTTGTATTAGTGGGTTAGTTATATAAGCCGTCAACCGACTAACCTTAGGCACAGATTTTCCTAACTGACGACTGATATATATCTGTTATATATTACTAGACCGTCTACTCGAACACAATGTCTAGTTCATGTCATAGATGGTATACAAGGGTGTACGGTTCTACAAGAGAGGACTACGACCGGCTCATATACTCTTTCGCGGACGCGGCGTACAATTCCTTGAATTACTCACAGGGGATCTTGCACTGCTATATAATCCTTCGTAACGAGATCGAACTAAGAGACATACATGCTCGCTGTCCGAAATACTTTTGGTGTCCCGATGGGGATACTAGAGACAACGTTAGTTTGACGAATGCGCAGAGGGAACAACGATGCAGGGACACCGAAGGCGTCTCAGAACTTCCTAGAAGAGATGACCAGCTCCAGTGTGCATTACCTACCGGCGCCTTGGATTTATTAGAGAAGTCAGACGTTATTCAATTTTTCTTATCGGGCGAGGTTGTCAAGCCACCGGAAAGGGCTCACAGGGGCGACGTGGGGTACGACATAGCGGCATGTGTGGACGGTGTAATAGAGCCCCATAGCCGACAAACCATCCCTACTGGCGTTTACGTTATACCGCCATCGGGGTATTACTTCGATATAAAGGACAGGTCTGGACTGGCTAGTAAAGGCAACCATACTACTGGAGGTGTGGTAGACAGCTTGTACAGGGGCGAGATATTCGTCAACCTCAACAACGATACTAACGAACGATTTCGCTACGCCGCTGGGACGAGGATAGGCCAGCTCGTACCACGTCTCGCCCACCACCATCTCAAGTCGGAATATTACAAAGCCACCGAAGGGGTATTAGACGAGATAATGAAAAGCAGCGAGAGAGGGGATCGCGGGTTCGGTTCTACCGGTTTATAGACGGTATGGACGCCGAAATAATAAAATGTAAAGAAACACACGACATCGTGTCTGTATACTCACCGAAGGCTAGGCGGCTACTGTATTTACTGTGCTATGTAAACCGTACGGCTCGTAGAGACCACCAGGATATCGTGCGTCTCAAATCCGATCTAGCACACGTCTTACTACCTCTTATCAACCCTCCCGCCGTGCCGGTTAATATAGCTGAATTTATGCAGCTCTGTTTGCACCGCTCTTTGTACGCGCAGTGCACCGAGGACCAACTACCTACTAACATGTACGACAGGTTCAAGGAGACTGTCGAAAGGTGGAAACGAGTTACCCTAGGTCTCGACGAGTGCACTGATGACTCCATCAAAGGCCTCACGGCGGACTTTTCTAAAATAGCTAGCTTTATTAGTTTTAGTAGGAGGGATGTAGAGGAAGATATAAAGACATTCGTGTGCCCTCTATGTATTATAGACGACGTATTCTCGGACATCGGATGGACCGACTTTGTGTGTCCTCGTCCCGCTGCCTGCACGGCGCCTAGTAGTATTATATCTAAACGAGGTAAAGACCCCTTGCTACCGGACGGCGTGTGTAACCACGTCGTGTCTGCCGCTCCCACTGTGTACAATAAACTTTTTGGTGAGAAGGACTATTAGTATACTAGGATATTTATCCATCTGTATATATTCCATTGAATCACCTTGAGAGCTAGCCTTGATCTGGTATGAAGTATAAGATACCCCAGAATAACCAGCCTTCATAACGAAGTCATTTGCGAAGGGGGAAGCTAGGTGCTTCAGAAATGGCTCGACCGGTATGCAAATGAACAGGTGACTGAGGCAGTATAGACACTTCGCCTTCAGACAAAAATTGTATCGAATATTTAATAAACTGTTTCTTTGTTAACCTGAAATTGTTTTCATAATGCTTATTACCGCTCCGTCTAGGTGTTCTTTCGATCTGTATTTAACTAGTCGAAGCGGCTTGTGGGATGATCACGCCGCGTACCCGTCCGACAACTGGACGGAACTGTTCGTTCGAGCCGCGGACGCGTACATATACAAACGACTGGTTTACGACACGACGAAACAGAGGCACTCCAACAAAAACTTTGCGACACATAACCCCTACCTAAGGTCTAAACGGGATAAAACGACCGACGATGCTATGCGGACCCTGTACGGGCGCCCCCCCGAAGAGGGTCCTCAAACGATGGAGTCTGCTGTGGACAACATTAAAGAAGTGTTGGAAAGGTTGTCGCGCTACATACTGTTCATAGATCGCATACACAACGACGTGATGGAAGACGCGACCACGACTCACCAGATGTTTCAAAAGTCTGTGTTTTACGAGGTTCTGTTCTTCTATTGCCTTTACCATACCAACGAGAACTACCTGAAGACCTTTCTCTTGGCCACGAACGACACGTACTTGGGCTTCTCTATGGCCTCTATGGATAAGATGAGGATAAAATACACGGGTAAACAGTACATCTCTATTATCCCGCGGGGGCTTGGCAAGACTAGAACGATCAAACTGGCTATAGCGGTGGCCCTCATCACCTTTAGGAAGTGCGAACTGTTGGCTATGGCTCACACTCGAAGCCTGATTTGTACCATTAAAGACGACGTAGAAGGTACCTTGACGGCCCACTTCCCCACGGCTCAATACAACTATACCATTTACAAGCACGAAGACGCCTTGGTCATCATGTTCCCCGACCAGACCTATAACCGGTTGAAATACGCTTCAGCGTGCCGTCCTGCAACATTAAGAGGTAACGACCCCGATATTGGCTTCCTCGACGAAGCTCTGTGTGTGTCGGAGGGGTCTTACTCGGTCATTAACGCGATGATACAACGAATGCACACGAAGATAGGATTCCTGTCTAGTCCCATTTCGTCTAAAAAGGACGCTCTGGTGAATCTCGTGGTGAACATGACCGCCAAGTGCAGCAGTATCAACATGTACCGGCTATGTTACTTTTGCTTGGACCGTATTCATGTCCAGTACAGCACCTCGCACACCGGGTGTTATAGGAAAATGTTCGCGCCTAGGTACATAATATACGACGAAGCCAATAAGAGTTTCGAAGGGGTCATCACTCGCACGGAGGCCTCTTACGAGAACGAGCTAGGGGTAATACGTCCGGAAGACCTGTTGGCTAGCTCGTTGGACAGCCCTATAGGTGGGTCCGAGTCGGATCGAGCGGTGTTCTCCAACTCGTTCGTGGCCCATTTGCGCTCCCCCATGGCACACGTTACGCTGGACAGCTTAAGGCAGGATATATCGAGGGGCTACGTATCGTATTGGATATACATCGACCCCGCTTACCATCCGTCGTTTCAGTCGGCGATAGCCTTGTCTTGCGTGCGGTTCGTAGGGGATCAGACAGTTCTGTGTTTCGCGGATCGTAAACTGGTGGCTTACGGAGACCTCGGACGAGTGTCTAGCATAATGGAAGAGATGTACGCGGGGTGCGTGACAACCCTTGTGAACCACAGTCAAGGATTAAAGAGCTACTTCTTCGTCGCCATAGAACGCAATAGCAACCCCGATGGTGTCCGTCATTATTATAACACTTGGGTAGACCTGAAGAAGAGGCCTTCCTCTAAAGGAGTCTTGACGGACGCGAACTGCGAGTTCTTCTGCTACGCCGACGTGTATAACGGGCGCAATCTGTCTTACGGGTACACGTTGGGGTGCCGTAAGAAGCACATATTCAGCAGTATAGTCAGGTTATTCAATACCAAGCACTCCACGCACTTCAGGATAGCGACGACGGCCGAGCACGGACGCTTTACTAGAGACATATGTACCCTCGAGCACCTTATACAAGAGATAAAAAACTTTCATTACAAGGACCGTAAGTACACCGGTAAACTGAACTCGTCCACCACTGACGATCTAACCACCGCGCTGGTGATGAGCGTGTATCTAGGGATGTCTCACAAGCCCTCCGCGGACAAACGCATTATTAATCTAAGGACCGAGACCATGACCCACTGCGCGCCGCCTTGGATATTTATAGGGTGTTCTTGCCCCGTACGCTCCTAACTCGTACGAACAGAAAGAATAAAGCCAAATGGTACATATTTGTTTTTTTATTTCCTTGTAGACATGGTTTACGTATACCTGTTAACTGTATAGAGAAGGTCGACGAATGATTAAACCTGGACTGGTACGTCTCTTTTATACACACCCGCTAACACAAAGTCAAGCCACCAATACAATCTCGTCTAACACAAACTCACCCCTTTGTATTAGCGGATTCTCAGTTTTACTACAGCATTCGCGTTGACCGCACGTGTTTATTATCGTCCCTAGTACAATATACACAACCCGCTATGGAGGTGGAGAACATTTCGAGGTGTAACGACCTCGTGAACGCCATAGGGAACACGTGTAAACGTCTAGTACGGGGCGCTGACGATACCCTGTACGTGCTCAACCAAGACGGAGGCACCTCTCCCGAAGTTCTCAATTCCACCCCCGAAGCGTGTGCCGACACTCTCGAGAATATATTGGAAGACAAACGATTACCCAGTGTGTTCACCGCACGCGTAAGAGAGTCGTTGTTGTCTAGTGTGTACGAGGCTTGTTTACCCAGCCAAATACGTAAGAAGAAAGAACAACTTAAAGAGAGGGAAGAAGAAGCGTTTGCCAAGTCGTTATTACCTGGCTTGAGGACGCTGCGTGGTACGATAGAACAAATGTTCAGAGAGTCTAACGAAAGGTCTGTAACGGCCGCGCAAATAGCTGAGTTCTTCGAGGTGTACACATGTACCAACCCTATGTGTATCAAAGATACCTTGTGCGAAGAAGGCGTTATACCCGCTCTCACCGTCTCTCACCCGAACTGGTTTTACTTTCCTAAAGAACACACGACGGGTAAACTAGCCGGGTATATAAAGGCCTTTCTTAAGGCTCCGTTGTCTACGAGGTGCTCGTTGTGCGACCTGTACTTTCGTCTGACGGCGTTCGGAGAATGCCACGTAGACCTTTTCGGTCTCCCAGAACAGTTCGCTATAAACGACACTATTTGTTCCATGTACGGGCGTTATCACAAACCTCGTACGGAAGATGCGGCTCTATACAAGTCCTTTAACATAAAACGCGTGTTCAGTTCGCTAATACAAAGCGAGTTTGTATTAACGGTAAACGGAAAGATATATTACTGACCCGCGGATGGATTGGCAGTCAGTTCGGGAATTTCTCTTCACCCCTCCGGTTCTCTATATATCTATCGGCGTGCTCGCGCTACTAGGGTTAATAGTACTCGCTACCATTTGCCGCTGCGCGTATTACACCAAGAAGACTTGTTGTTGTAATGTTTTTAGAGGAAGAAGATCCATTGAACGGGCCGTTTGAGCAAGCTTTAACCATTAAAGAGGCCACAGAGAAGTACCTGGAGTTAGCCGATAAATTCTATTTGAGCGACAAGTCGGGAGGCTCTCACGACCGCGCCGAACTGGTTATAAAGTTTCTCATATCCCTAGCTGCCGTTAAAGAAGACTAATGCCGTCAGTTCGTCCCCTTCCAACCCTGTCTAGTTTAGACATTCCGAAGTGGATGGGAGACCGTCTGAACATACCCGACCAAGAATGCTTGACGGTCTTGGTTAACCCTCACGACAACTCAGACTACGTTGTATGCGAGTCAACGGACACTAGTTACGTCTATCCTAACTTCGTCACAGGGAACTACGACGACCCGGCTTTATACGAACACCACCATCATATGGAATACGTTCCCGTCGTTCAAAAGCCGGTCGTGGGAGTCAAGAGAAAGTCGACTAACGTGTCCATCCATAGACACCGAGAGCCACCCTTTAAGAAGTTTAAAGGGGCCGAAGAACATAAGAAGTCCACTAGCGTACCGAATGCGCATAGAGAAGCCTTTGTATCTCATTTCGCGAATATCACACCCGATGTACCGCGGGATAAACTCACACCTCTTCTCATGAAGATGTACTACATCCTGAAGGAATTTGAAATAGACGAATACGTTATGGATGTAGTGAAGGCAGCTATACAGTTCGTCTTCACCAAGTCGCTAGTAAACACTATGAACCACGCTTGCGACAAGAAAACGAAAAAGTTTAGGACCTCTTTGCATTATATACTCTCCCGAATAGCCGACAAGATATAACAATCGTAACAAAACCTTTAATTGCGCCACAGATATGTTGGAGAGAAGCGTCTAGCCATGGACCTCTTTTAATTTTTTATGGTGAATAAAGCCCTGACTCTGGGATTACTCGAATATATCCTCGTTACGGGGGTATTAGTATTCAAGAGTTAAAACACTATTTGTATACTATTGACCTGTGTTACTATTTGTTTCTGTGCGTATGCGGTACAACCGACAATGTTCGTATCAGTCTAGGGGTAACCCAACCATTACACACTGCTAGATATGGATGGCGCCGAACAACCTACAGGCCTTAGGAAACTAGCCCCTAAAGGTCTCAATAAAAGGAAGAGGGAGGAAGAGTCGCCCCCTCACCTGCAGGCTTCTAAGAAGGTATCGTCTAAGGATCCAACTAACGAACAGGGCTCTGGACATGATCCGGGACACGAAGTCCCTTCTATGGATGCCTCTGGAGACGGTAAAACCTCATCGAAAGGGAACCCGGCTAGCGAGGATCCCTCCGTAACATCTCCCAAACGAAGAGTCGTCCCCCAAACGATCATCCAACCAGTCGACAAGCAAACCACAGATAGGTCGTCGGAGGTCGATAAGCCGCGAAGGCTTTCAAAGGCTCAACGAAAACAACAAAAGAAGAAGCATAAGGAAAGATACCCTATAGACCCCACTGACAAACCTTTAAAGACGAGCAGACAAAGGAAGAAGTCGACGAAAGCGATGGTTGTAAAGGGTCTCGTCGACGACAGTCTCATTATCGATCCCGAAGACCCCTCTCAGGTAGCTCTAGAAGACGACAAAGTGACATTATTGAAAGTAAAGACCAAAGGGCGCGAGGGGTATATTGCCGCGACATCCGAGGTGATACCCTCGGCGGGCCTCAAGCTGTTCGATTACAACATCACTACGTTGTCTGATAAGGACGCGAAGGAAACTTGGGCTCACCACTTCCATTTAGATTACTTCTATTACTGTCTAAACGGTATAGACTATCTCGCCGAACCCCGCACCGTGAGTCGGTACATAGACCGCGTCTTTTCAGAAAATAAAGCTAACGCTCGCTTTGTCGTCGACGGTGGAGGAGCCGTGGAAGTCAGGTCAACTCGCCTTATCAAAGCTAACGCCGCCATCAAGGTCTACAGCGGCCCCTCCGTGAACCATAGGTGGACAGACGGCTCGTGGAAGTTTTACATAAGGACGATTGAGGAGAACTTCTACACCAGCCAAGACCTAGTCAAGGTCTATTCCCGACCAGAAGAGATCAAAAAGGGGTGTGTGGACGTTCTGTGCGGTAAAGAATGCGCGTGTTACAATCGCGATTTCGTTTGCGTCGGTTCGCTGTGTAAATGCACTCCTTCGACCTGTAAGAACAGACCGTTCGAACATCCGTTCCCTAGGACCGAAGCACACAGGTCGAGTATACACGGAAGGGGTATGTTCGCCGTAGACGCTATACAACCGCAACAATGGATCATCGAGTATGTGGGTGAGGTCATTTCTGACTTCGAGCTCGAAGAACGGTCTATATATTACGCCAAAACAGCTATTAATTATGTGATCGAAGGGGACTACGTGGTAGTCGACAGCACGAGGTACGGGAATAACGCTAGAGAAGCTAACCATTCTTGCTCTCCGAACGCCGAGATGGTGGGGGTGATAGATAAACAGGGCCGCCCTCGGTTGCTTTTGAGGGCTTTAGTGGCCGTGATAGAAGGCGAAGAGATCACGTGGGACTACGGGGAGATCGTAGATACGGAGAAGGAGTTGATCGCATGTAAGTGCGGCTCTGAAAGCTGTCGGAAGACCCTCAACCGTCTCAAGACTGCCGCAGAAAGGGACGAAAGAGCTATCAAAGCGAAGCAACTAGTAACCGAAAAAATGAATATAGAGTTGTTGGTCGCCAACGAAGCGCACACGGAGGAACATAAAGGAAAACCGAACGAGAATCCGTTCGCGGTCCTAGAAGAAGACTTCGAGGGCCCCGGGTTACAACCGATCCAACAATGCGATTCTCCAGACCCAACCATCGATACGCTACAGTACAGGAAAGAAATGGCGGAAGCCACTGTCAGGCTTCTCAACCCGACCGGAGCGAAGAATCGTAAAGGCTTGAGTCGGAAGACCGGCGGGTTAAAGATGCAAGATTCAATTGTGGTGGACGTGGACGTCTCGGGTAGCTCGTACCAAGAACCAATCGAAGACGTTACACCGCCCGAGAAAGTGATGAAACCTGTGATAGAACACGTTAAAAACGTCGAATCTACCTCCGAACCCTCTCTCGAAGCCGCCGAAATGAAACTAGACATGACGTTTAAGAAGAAGGAACTAAAGTTTCTACGGAAAGTTGATGAATCATTACCTTCTGGCGGGGACAATATAGAGCCGCGTACTCCCGAAGATAGCCATACCGAAACAAACGAATACACCGGCGAAGCTAAACCCCTTCCAAAGCGGATATCCTTGATCTCCTTGCCGCAGCCCGTTAAGGCCACAAAAACAACGTCAGATGGCTCCACCACACCCAAACGAGTTAATTTTATAACTTTGAGACCGAGTAAATTGGAAGCCGCTATAGTGTCTATCACAGCTACGGAACCTCCAAAGACTGAAACCACAACAGAAGACGATATACATATTACCCAAGCAATAGAGACGGTATTAACCAGTAAAGACTTACAGCGACCTCCCTTAGGGGAGCCAGCCGATCAACCGTTCACCGAGATCGATCCACGAGCCATAGCGACAGACGGAGAGCCGCAACCAGCTGTGGACACTACAACCCATAAACCGATTAGAAGCTTTGCAAAGCCGCCCCGTGGACGGGAAGTACTATACCAAACGGATAGCGAATACAAGTCGAGAGACGAACTACAGCGCGATAGGTCGCGTAGTAGAAGTCCGGAGGATAAGAGACGTAACGAGAAGACGGTTCATATTAACGCAGTGACGACAGCCCATTCAGCATCTCAAGAAGTGACACCGCCATCTCAAGACGAGTTTACGCCGCAGCTACCAGCCGATAGTATACCCATGCTTGGGGAATTTTTCAATAATCTACAGAAGAATTCTATATCGCCGTATATGATAACCCGGCCTAGCACTCCTGCGGTTGTTGACGTGCCTCCAGTGCCAGTCAGCGCCCGTATCCACCAAATGGATGTGTCCGTTAACACCAAGAGGAAGGCCGAGTCTTTTGAGGACACAGCCTCCGGTAAACTGCGTGTGGTGCCACCCAAAGAGGTATTGAGTAGACCTACACAACCCATCGTGTTGGATCTAGATGAGTACACAAAAGACGTCCCGCCAGCGACTAGCCCGCCATATGCACCACCCCTACAGAAGCCTTATACACAACCAAAACAGGTTAGTACCATCTCTTTACCCAGCCGACAACATACCGTGCCAGACACGCCGCCCCCCCGCCCATTGCCACTGCGCTCGGACTATGGCGATACGACGGATGAAAGGGTTAACGAAGAGTTTGTATCGGAAGACGATTCAATTTACGAGGGTATAAGTGATTGCATTGATGACGAAGTACATGATAGACCCGAAGAACATGATTTTGCGAAGTCTGATTCACCACAACCGACAATACCTTCTATACAAGAAGACGACCCCTTCGGAAGTTACCACACACACGCTCTCAAGGGACACGCGAGGTATCCAGAAGAAACCCCTTCCCCGTACTTTAAAGAAGTGTTTACGAGAGCGCTTGTCAACAGCACTAGGGCTCCCGGAGAGACCGAGATAGATCATTATATTCGCGTCGCCGGGGCTCTTAAGGACTTGTCTACCGCCACTAAAGACGAGGCAGACGCTTACCAAAAGATCGCCGCGGGTCAGTTGGGGGCTATGCAAGTGCATTTGGAAGGAGAAAAACACCTCATGGATAACCATTTGGACCGCGAAAAGTTCCACTCCAAGATGGACCTCGATAGAACGCTCGCCGAACAAAAGTACGAGATGGATGTCATGTCCCATAAACAAAAGATGCGTCAACTAGACATACAGGCTATGGAGTACGCGGACAAACAAGCTGCCAACGCGCTTGCCCTGGACAAGATGAGGATGGAGAATTCGGTTAAAATAATGGAGTTGGAGGGGGTCAAGAGCCGCATGACTCTGTCTAAGAAGTACACCTTTTCCTTCACTGTCGAGGGAGGCACCTCTCTACACCTGTCTAATGAGCCCGCCGATTTTTACAAGAGACAGGAGTTCGACAGGATGTGGGGCACGAATAGCGGGTTAACGCCCGACTGGCCGTACTTGGAGTCGGCGAAACGACTAGCATCCTTGAACGTGATGACTAATCCTATCGAGTTCAATAGATACGTGTCTAGTCTGACGGGGCGCACTAATCGCGGGGACGACTCTGTATTAAAGAAGAGAATGAACGCCTTGAACATGCTTGAGAAGACAGAGGGGGTTCATATCTTCCAGACCGGACCCGCCTACGAGTACACGTTCTCTCCCTGGGGGGAACAGGGTGACCAGGAGCAGGAAGACGTACAAATGAAACAACTGTACGGAAACCCTCGGTACGTTGTGCATCTAGGGAGGAAGAGAGTACTGTTTACGGCCGATTTGCGCGAGCCCTTGCTATACACCGGAATGTTCCCCGCGTTCTTTCCGTACTTTTCGGACGACACCTTCGAATTGACTGACGGAGTAGACGTTTACGGAACGGTGTACAGCGATGTGTCTACCCCATCGGCCTCAGTTAAAGGGTCGTTTAAGGCGCCTATAGACGTGAAAAATAGAGCCGCCTCTCTAGCTGTCAGCGATATTAGGTCCGTTTGGTTCGACATGCGTGACGTGGTTAAAGGCACTCATCAAGACCCTGTGTTCGGGAAATACTACCTTGCAGAAGACATAGTAAACGAGTTAGGAAATTCACAAACGACCCGGTTCACGAATATTCTAGCTTCAACCGACTCCAAGGACGTTCTGATGCAGTTCGCGCAAGTGGCCGCGTACCTCAAGTCTCACTACCCCGTAGACGCAGACGATTTGAAGGCCGTTGGACACGTGCTGTACACCTTGACTGGCGGAGCGTCCGCGTTAGACTACGAATCCTCTAAACGAATCTACTCTCAAATGCACGAAGCGGACCCGTTGTCCGTAGATCAGCTGAGAGAGCTGGACTACGCCTTCCTGGTGTTCCCTAAGGAGTACGAAGAGATGGACGCATTGTCCTCGCAAGACGAAATCGACCGTATGAAAACTCACCTCGTCGACCTGGGATCTTCAGAGGGCGCTTATACAGCCGCGGTAGAAGTTTACCAGTTCCACATGGGGGTGTCATGGGATTCTTACGCGGTCGGCGACGTGGTAGACATACTATCCGTCTTTAACGAAATAGACGCCAGATTCGATCCGTACACGCTTCCAGTCCTAGCAAGCCGTTTTAGACAGGCTTTAGAGCTGTCATTTAGGTACCTAGGCTTAAAAGTCGAACCTGTCACCGAAGGTAGCGCGAGGGACAGTAAAGGGGCTGTGCTACTCAGGAGACTCCCAACCTTTCACGATAGGTTTTCGCGAGGGATAAAAGCCTTGTTCCCCGAGCTCAAGAAGCTGCTCGGCACCCATGGGTATGCAGCTTACCTACGAGCACTAACCGCTCAGATGGGAAGTAATTACATCACAGCCCACGAAGAAGACGGTGGCCTAAGAGACGTGTACTTAGACCCAGTGTTAGCTCCGGTTAGCTTGAGCATACAAAAGACTGCGCAGTCGCTGATGAAGGACGACGAAGTTCTAATGAGTCTTCAAACAACCATGCGGGACGAGATAGATAACATCGTAACGAATTTGAACGACCACTTGTCTGGAGGCGTGCCTGCTGATCCAGAGAATGTTCTTCGAGCGCATAAGCTGAAAGAAGAGATCATGGCGATGGAGAGGAACAAACGAGACATGATCGTAGACAAGCTCAAGATCCTCAGGAGGTTAGCGAAGACCCCCACCCTTAACAAGTACATAGGCGTGGTGATGGACCACAAGACGGGCGTTATGGGCATGTTGTCGGACGTGGATGAGTCCTTATCTATGTTAGAACTACGCCGAGCGGCTTTGCTGAACGACATGTTGGGTCGCTCGTCACCTATTAAACTCCACCGGCAACCTATGATTGATCCGCCCCGTGAGAGAAAGATGGAGCCGTCATTCATGAGCCGTAGGTCTTACTTCACTCAGCCGAATAGGAAGTTTAAAGTTCCTACAACGCACGATCATCCGAACAACGGAAGTCCCCGTCTCGCGAAACAGACTAAGACGTTCAACCAGTCTACCTATCCGCCCCCGCCGTACGGAGCCGTTTCTAAATGCTTCCTTAATACAGACTTGCGAGCTCTTCAGCCCGACATAGTGTACCAACCGATTGACGAAATCGGTAGAGCGAAGATCCGCGCCTTGTTCGGCCTAGGCCCAGCAGGCTCTACTAGAACGAACTTTGCCTTCGGGTTTAAACCTTTGATACGGCGTAGTGAGAACCAAGAAATCATATCTCAAAACATCATGGGGGACGGGAATTGTTTCTATAGAAGCCTAGCAAGAGTCATTTTCGACGACCAAGAATCTTACGGCGCCGTCAGGGAATACCTTCACGGGTGGGCGGTGACACACAAACAGTTGTTGACCACTATATGCATCGATCTAGGCAACGTTATAAGCAGCATCAAAGAGGACTGCGTATGGGCTAACGAATTCGCTATCATGATAGCGAGTTTGGCTCTAGAGACACGTATATACACGCACTCGAACACGACAGGTTGGATGAACCCTCCGCTGCTGGATTACCATAAACCCCACCCGAAGACGGGGAATGGGTGGCCATATCAAGCCATATACTTGGACCATATAAACGCCAACCATTTCCAGCCGGTTCATTCGGGATTATATGAGTCCGGAGACCTTCTTGTGTCTTCTCAGAGTGGTAATAAAGACGTGCTTTCGGGGCTACCAGTACCCACTCTGAACCCGCTAAAGACCGTATATGTAGACGGAGAACTAGCCAGAATGGTCTTGACGGCGGCTCTGGTAGACAGATCACTTACCTACAAAGGGTTAGATAACGACGGACAGAGTAGGCGTAGGTCTATTAACTCCGATTACATCTTCTCTCTCTCCGTTGACCCGGGGTGTAGCGCCAAAAGAAAGTTCATAAAAACCTTCTCGGAGCATCCGGTGGACAGGCGAAGTCTAGCCTTCAGAACGATGTCTTTCACTCTCGTCAAGAACACCACACGAGTGAAGTGGGAAGAACTCAAGGAGATCAAAATAGACGCCAAGAGAAGCGTTACGATGGTGGTAGTGAACGGGCAAACCAATCGGGTGCAGGACGACGTGCTCTGTAACAAGAAGCACGTCTTGAGAGTAGATTTCGCCAACATGTTCGTCGGTGGAGGGGTGTTGGGGCGCGGGCTAGTACAAGAAGAGCTGTTGTTTATGACTTACCCGGAGCTATTGCTATCTAAATTAATGATGCCACGCGCTCTCACGAACGACGAAGCTATTGTTATGAGGAACGTCATGCGTTACTCAGACTACACCTACGAGTCAGAGGGAACTAGACGAGTGGTACCCGATAAAGCCCCTCCGTCTTACGGGCATATGGGTAATTTCGTGGCTATAGACGCCCGGAATTACTCTGACAACCAACCCGCTCAGTACACCCAGGGGAACATAGACCGAGAGCTTCACAAGGCATACGTGGGGTTCGATCAGAAAGAATTCGACATTATACAAACGGGTAACTGGGGGTCGGGAGCCTTCCGGGGCGATAAACGACTGAAGCTCATCATCCAACTGATGGTATGCGCGGTACTCAAAAAGGACATGGTCTACTGCTGTTTCGTGCAGTCTGACCTGCGCGAGCTCGCGCCAGTTCTCGAGGCCATCGATGGTAAGTCCGTGGCGGACGTGTACGCCGCTATAGTCTACTCTAAGAGCTGGAGGGGGTTGAACGCGGTTATAGCAAAGGGTAACAAGGAAATATATTAGTTAATACCGGCGGAACAAACGATCGTTATATAGACCGAATTAACCTACTCGCATAGCGTTGTTAACATGAGTGACACATCAACTGCTATGTACACGTTGCCCTCTCAGGAGCCTATAAGTAGTACTCTCTATACGGCGCCCTCTCAGGAGCCTATAAGTAGTACTCTCTATACGGCGCCCTCTCGGGAGCCTATTACCAATCCTATATATACGGTCGCCTTATCCATGGGTCCGCAAACGATAGCGGGGATGGTAGTTGACCCGACCAATGTGCCGCACGGCGTAGTAACAACCGCTGTGGCCGCCTTGATTAACAACATAACCGAGGGCGTAAGGGACCCCGACAAACACACGATTTACAAGAACGGATCACCCTTCTCGAACCCTCTGTACTTCAAAACGCCTGTTATACCGTTCTTGGCAGCGTGGCCTATTGCGGTAATGTGCGCGGTGATTATCGTTTATAATCTAATCAACTTCAAGGGTTTTAAACTCACCGCGAAAATTGTATTCTTCCCAGTGCTGTTGGTTTCGGGCATCGTGGACAACTGTTACGACTTTATCACCGGTGCCAGAGTGGAAGCGTACAACGACACCGCTCTAGCCGTTATGACTGGTGTAACCGGCATACTAGCGGTCGTCAGTGTAATCTATTTGATATTATACATGGTAGAATCATACGGTTGGGGCCGCAAGTACGTTAGGTTGACGGACCTAGAAGAGGACATCACCCTGTTCGACGCAGAAGAAGATTCTGTGGCCGTTCGGCGAGAAGTAACGGCAGCCAATATGGACCGCACCCGGCGTATAATAGACGAGTATCTGACGGCGAACGTCGTTTGGGGGCTGCCTACCTACAACGTGATGATCACCCTAGTTTACATCGCTAGGTATATTACACATGCCGACAAGAATTATTTGAGAGAACAGGACGCCCTAATCATCTCTCTAGTGATCGCCGCCTTGTTAGTGATTCTCGGAGTGATCGATTTCTTCCTGTTCCACAACCCTGCGAGCGGGTCGGTTGTTATGCACTACGTCATCTGCGCGGTCTTCACCTTGAGTTTCACTCTAGATTTCTTCCAACAGGTGAAGTACTGCGAGATCGTCACATTGGCTACGTTCTTTGTGTCGTGCTTTCTAGTGGTCTACAAAGCGAAGGTGTTCATTGATATAGGAGTACCTGCCGACAAGAAAGAGAATTAGATGGAATGCGATATTTGCGTCCGCCCGACCGACGTGGTATTGGTTTCATCCGGGTGTTTACACGGTGTATGTGCCGAATGTAGCGAAAAACTCAAGGACAAACCCTGCCCGTTTTGTAAGAGCCCATTAAGGGGTTATGTAGAAGTATCCGCATCTTCCTATTGTAAATACATTAACGACGTACAACCACCGACTCCCACGACCGTCTTCGAAGTACTGTTCACGGACAAATTCGAAGCGGAATACGAAGAGACTAAACGCTTCCTTACGGCCGTGTGGTCCGCCAAAAACAACTACGAACATTCTAGCCTCTGCCAAGTATGCTTGGTGGGCGTCGATACCGATCCCGCATTGGCTCTGTTACATCTGTTTTACGCCTGTTCGACCATAACTCGGGTCACCGTGATGGACGCTTTGACTTGCCTAAACATGCTGTACGGGTGGAGGGGTTGTGCTTTAATCGCCCCCAAAGATGTATTCTTTCATTTTTTCATGTATAATTGCAAGACCCCTTCGCCGACAAACCAGACGATGTGTTGCGGCGACTTCGGTACCGCAGCCGACTTTGTTTCGGAGACCATGCACGGATTCATGTACGATATAGCCGATATAGACGGAATAGCCAACTACATCTCTTTAAACAATACCATGGACGGAACATCTAAGTGTGGGTGTAATACCGTACAGTCCGTCCTAGAGAGCATTATACAGAAACAAGACGACCGCTCTAAGAGACCGCAAGGTAACACCGCTAGCACCAACAAAGGATTCTTCCGGACGCCAGAGAACGGCGACTCGGGAGAGCTATTTATTCCCTCGTGCGTTGCTCAGCGGGCTCAGACGGACTCTCTTAAATGGAAAAACTCCTTCAAATGGTTAAGCGAAACCCCCTCCCACAAGGAGGATGAGAAGAAGCCGGACAGTATGCCCGTGAACTGTCTCGAGCCGTTCTCGGACTGCTCCGTGTGTACGTCCCTGATGGATATTACCAAGTACAGGGAATATGTGGCTATAGACGACACTATACAGACCCTCAGAGGGTCCAAGAACATGAAAACGGCGGTGCATGTAGCCTCCAGACAACATAAACTAACGGAAGCCAAACGAGATGCTTACACGCGGCATTATACCGACCCCGTATGCCAGTTGAACGTCCACAAATTCATAAATTTCTATTCACTAGTTAAACAACCGGCTTCATTGACGAACGAAACGGCCGTGCTCCACCTTTATAACGAGCTTTTCGTGAACAAGATGTCCTTCGTGTGTCCCACGTACCACCTTTCGGTTATATGCGACTCTATCGCTCAGAAGGACACATCATCGCTAAAAAAGACAAAGCGAGAATCTATCGAGCGGTGGTCCCGCAAGACCATTCGGAGACACATCGCGTCTAAGAAATTCAATAAAAAGTAAAGTCCGAACTGTGATGCTTATTTGTCTCGTTCATAGGTCGTGGATATTAGTTGTTAGCAACGAATGGGTGTGATCTCCATACGGGGTCTACTTACACGGCATTAACCATGCCGTACACTACACCTATGATAGATATAGACTCCGAGGATGTAGTCGACTATCGTTGGGACCCCGTGTACACCTGCGTGAGAGTGGGCTCCCATACGATGTTCACCCCCACGGGCGGACAGCTAGTGTTTCGCTTAAACACCCCCGCGGACAACCAGGAACGCAAGTTCATGGGATCGAATTATAGCGACCTCGTCACCCTAGATGAACTCGTGGCTATAATGCAGGGAGTCACAGGAGGCCCTTATAAGAAGGGTGCTCAAATGTACCGCCCCGAGTTGATGGGTGGCCAGGGGTTGTCGTTGTTTAAAATGGCAGAGAAGATACGAGCATTCGGAGTCACCTCCATCAGCCAGTATTCCAATTGGAATAAGGACATACAGACGTCCGTACAGCAAGTGCTGTTCTACGGGTACTGCAACGTAGACAAGACCGATTACACCAAACAAGACACGCTCAGAATACCCTCCTCCTTGTGCGAGGTAGTTAAAGGACAGCAGGGCGACACTCGACATTTCGTGTACATGACGTTCGTACGCGACATCACGGGAGACTGGAAACTGCAATTTATAGTCACCCCGGAGGCTTCGTTCGTCAATCGAGCTATGCGAGACTCGGAGGGCTACTCGCTCGTCTACCCTTTGGGTATCGTCGACTTTTTGAATCTCGGTATAAACGACACTAAAATATACCTTTACAAACCCGCTCAAATGTCTTACTCGGATACACCGCAACAGCCGATGTGGTTCATAGAGGGTTTCGTGTTTAACCCCGCCGGCAAATGGATAGTTGATTACGGAGAGGTACCCCCCCTCGAGTTCTACGAGGTGAACAAGGACTTTGAAATTTCATGGAGCTTATTGGAACACGACCCGATGAAGACGTCTATAGTGAACTCCATCAATAAGATAATGGCGGTAGATGACGACAAGGATCTATGCCAAAATAGTTCTTTATCCCATTACGGAGGAGGTAGTGCCCGCAAACGATGTATGGCGGGTACTCCTCGGCGACCCGCGACCAACCCCTTCAGGTTTAATACCAGAAGACGGTTAGATAACGACGACAACGGGAGTTCCGCCTCTAACGCTGTTGGTCCCTTTATACCAATAGGTCCTGATAGAGACTTCAAGGGTTCGAACTCGAACACCTCCTTGTCCTTTTCGATATTCTCCACGAAAAAAACAAGGGGTGTAAGTAGCAACCTGATTAATCGTATAACGAAGCAGTTTACGACCCGAGTGACCGACATTTTCCAACAGTTAAAGATATACGTTATTCAAAACTTACCCCTAGGACAGACCATCCAATTAGCTCGTTTGGAAGAGAACGAGTCCATCACCGTGGCAGCTAAAGACGTCTTCCTAATCCTCGCCGCGGAGTTCTTGGGTATTCTTAAAGTCAGCGGTGAGGGTTCCAGGGATGCTGCAGAGAGCCTTTCGATGGATAAACTGTTCGACTTGGGGAAAGTAGAGAAGCTAAAGTGTCTCGTCGATTATTTTTCAAAGGGGCTTACGGGCCGCGCGTTTCTAACCGATAGAAACATCACGTATGTCAACAAAACTCAAACGGCTAACGAACACTTACCCGACAAGGCCGCAAAAGTATCCCCAGCGCAGATCATTGGTAAAGGTCCCAAAATAGAAGACGTGACTGGCGGTATCCATGCCGATTTCGCCAACAAAAATTATGGCGGGGGTGTCTTCGGGCGGGGTGCGGCCCAAGAAGAGATCTTACTAATCATTCACCCCGAAGCGACCTTGGGTAAAGCTTTATTCGCGCAAATGACTCCAAAGACGGCGCTCGAGGTTCTAGGGGCCGCTAAATTCAGCGAGTACAATGGTTACGGCTCTAGCGGAGCGAACGCCTTTAGGTACGCCGGTCCTACCTTCGTGGACCCGAAACAAAAGTTAGATAAAGAAGGAAGAATACTTACCGAACTGGTGGCTATGGACGCGATTAATGTCTCTAGCGACCCCAGGAAGCAGTACACCGACACCGCGATCGCCAGGGAGTTCGACAAGGCTGTAGTGGCCTTTTCCCCTCTGCCCGGCACGAACCTTTCCGTGCCAGTTATAACTGGGAGGTGGGGAGCAGGAGCCTTCGGTGGGGACCCGCTGCTGAAAACTCTTATCCAAATCGCCGCGGCGTCCTCTGTCGGTCGCGAACTCGTCTTTGTTAACCTAGAGAAAGACGTTAAGAACCGCGCGGATAACATCTTGAATCAGCTAGTGGCCTTCAACCCTACCGTACAGGATCTGTTGACCATACTTACGACCGCCGTCAACTGCGCTCAGGGTTACTCCACACACGACGCTAGCTCGAACTTGCGAATCACTGACAACGCCATTCAGGCAGACATCGCTACCAAATACGCGGAAATACAAGGCGGAAGCGATTTTATTTCTCTCGGCACTGGAACTATTGGACCTACTGCACCCATCCAACAAACTATTGTCAAGGGTATGGATGACCCCGCTTCTGTTGATAGCTTCGGCGCACCACCAATGCCATCTTCGAAACCTAAGCGCCGCAAGAAGGTGAAGCTTGCTGAGATGGTTACACAAGGGTTCGAGGAGGACCATCTATTGGACATATAATGGGACCCCCCCCCTCTATGTTCATATCCGAATACTATACTCCTCGTGTTCTTAAATAAAAATTCAGACCAAAATGTAATTTGTATTATTTTTTATTGAATAACTATAGTAACGGAGTTCCATATAGGAGCGATGAATCAAGCGAAATGCTGTGATTTAGCAACCTCGAAGAGGGCCTTAGCCAGTCTAGAGTTTATCACCTTATCGATCGCCTTGAGAGTCTTTATCTCCAAGTCGAACGTACAGTATAAGTTGAACATTGCGAGGAAATACGGCTTATCTTCCTCCAAGCCTTCGGTCTGGTCTTCCTCGTCGTGTTTATCGTGGTCCACCGCCTTTTTTATCCCTCCGAAGTCTTTAACCGACGGGAAGAAGGCCCACACCCTTAGTGTATCGGCGTTAACGTAGTCGATTACCGTGGTGGCTTCGCAGAGGATCTGTTTTCCGATGTTGTAAGCCATAGGTTTGAGGTACATTTGGTTGTCCTTAACGGACATATCCAACTTTACGTCGGTCCTATCCTCGGTCTCGTCTTCTGGGTCGGAGTAATAGCTCAAGTGCCATTGGGTTGTGCGTTCTATTTGATCGTTCAACTCGTCTTCTAGGTACTTTTTGTCAGCCGGCCAGCCTTTACAAGCGAAAATCTTCTGTCCAGACTGCCTAAACACTTGGCGGATAAACTTGGGTTTACATCCGTGTATAATCTCCTTTACGGTGACGTTCGGATTCACCCAAATGGGCTTCGTGGCCATAGACATGATGGAGGTTTTCGCCTCACCTACTCCCACAACTGACCCCCACCCGAAGTCTATAGGGGCGTCATCTGGAAGGTCGTTCACCCCGCTGAACATGAGATAGTCGGGTGTGGTGGAGGACACCGGGAAAGATTTTTTACAGATCTTAGCCGGTTTACAAATCCCCATTCCGTCCCGTGCCAACTGATTGTATACGTACTGCTCTCCATACTCACCGTACACTTCACAGTACGCGGATATGTCGGACTGCGTATAGCCCTTGATGCCGCCAAACTGGACAGGGGTTATATTCTTCATGGTTACGCTAGACGGCTTCATGGAGCCTAACTGGAACGAATGAGACGACCCCACAGTGACTAGCTTGGACAGTTGCCACATGCGCATATCCATCGTACTTCCGCTGTAGATGAGCTTGATAAAGTCGTCTTTAGTTTGTATAACCTTGGCCCGTTCTCGAATGTGTTCGTTCACCTCGTCCTCTCCGGGGAGGTTTCTGAGGTGATCCAACGTCATTTGAAACAACCTCTCTTGCAGCTCTTCCGTAGATTCTTCGACTTTAGCGGGTTCGTTAGTGTCGTCTAGGCAGATGTCATAATCGAGCTTACGTTTTATAGACTTGCAAAAGTTAGGCTCGCGTTTGAGAGTATAAGGCTTCTTCTTGCGCGGGTCCTTTGTGGTGGCGCCTTCATTAGAGACGTACTCGATTCCTCCGGGTATGTCAACCCCATATCTCTTTCCTTGGTAATAAGGTCGGGATGTAGGGGGTGTCATTTCATCGACACAAGCCTTCGGTTGAGCCTCGTTTGTAGGCTGAGGTGTCGACTCCATAACATCCATTTCGGTAGCCGGCTCTATAGTGTCCAGTACAGCAGCGGGCTCCGTGGTAGGTACTGCGTCGTCTATACCCTTCACTTCACATAAGAAGGGTTCGTCATCAATGGATAAGAGGTCGTAAGGCAAAGACTGTTCTAGCACACATGCTTTACCTTCTGCCGTGATAAAGCTGTCGGGAAGGGAGGAGTCGTAAGACCTCAATGCGCCCTTACTACCTTCGGAGTTGGCGAAAACATCGTCCGAGGAGCTGGTTATCTGTTGTGCAGGCTCCATCGCTATACAATGAAGTTAATGCTGTGGGTCTCTACTAGATGAGCTCTTTTATAAATTCCCGCTAACACAGAGTGACTAATACAGAGTCACTCTGTGTTAGCGGGTATTATTCCATTAATACAAAGTGACTGTGAATAGCGACCTCACTTTGTATGTATAGTATTCAGTCGAAAGATGTTGAGAATGCGAGACGTGTATATGGGAGATCTAATATATGAGGTTAATTGGAGTAAGATAGTTCACCACTTGGCGTTCAAGGTGTTCTTCAAGAACCCCACTAAGGACTACGTTATCACCCCACACTCCCTTTATTTAAACGGCGCGATCGATACCGCGGCCCCCAAAGAGCCCGCCTTCGATTGCGAGGCGTTCTTTACACCTCTCAAAAGGAACCTGTTTAGGCTGTACGTGACCATAGTTTACCTCACACAACAAACCCAAGTGGGTGTACCCGACAATCCTATGAGCCAACTGCGAGCCATAGAACAGGGGCACCAACACATCATCAGAGAACTTTCGAAACAACCCAACCGTCAAGCGGTGGAGGCCCTCATAGACCTTTATTCGTTACTGTTTGGAAGGGATGTCGAATTACCGATAAAAGATTGCGACGTGTGAGAGGGTGCGTCATATACTGGATTCAACGTGAGATATATCATTTGAGACAAGCACGGGAACTTCGTCTCGAAGGCTCGCTTAGACCCGTATACATGCTTAATAAAGAATTTATGCAATAACCTCGATATAGAGTCTACGTTCGTTCTGTTGTCCCCGAATTCCTCTATAATCTTTAGTCTGAAGAAGGGTGAGGACGAGATAAGGTGCTTGTATAAACCCAACAGGTGTGTAATAGAAGCCGACACGTCGTCCGCTGCGGCGTCTGAAGTGTACCTCTGTACGTCCGCTTGTTCAAACCTTTCTAGATAGTATTTGACTACCGACAGGTCTTTACCAAAGGCCGCGTTAATATCGCGAGGGTTTCTGGAGGAGGACGCCATGGCCTTCGAATACACCGAGTTTGTGATGCTCGATGTGCTGTCCGCGGCTATACGTCACGCAATAGCCGAGATATCTAATAGTAAGAAATCTATACCACCCATTGTAGTGCGAGGTAAAGAGGATTTTGACGGGCTTTGTAACGCGCTGGCTGTTGGGTACGAATGCGAACTGTACGTGGTAGACCACGTGAGAGGTAACAATTACGTATACAACATCTCTGATGGGGCACCTAAGGTGCTTATCAAAAAGACGGACTACGAGTTTACACCGTTTTTAGCTACCGCCGACAGTCTAAAGGAGCTCGAACCTTTCGTTACTTATGAAGCGCGGGCTTTGCAGCCCGGGGAAGTAGACATGTCTGAGATTAACGAGCATTCGGACGATCCCATGACGGTCGACTTTGATACTACGGGATGGACTTATAGCACGGTTAAAACCGACTTTAAACGCATAGAAGGTTGCCCAGAGGCGAATATAACCGTACGCGAATCGATGACATACGACTCTCAACAGTCTCCCGAATTCAACCTATACTTAAAGTTACCAGCGTGCCGCGAGGGTGTACCAGCCTTGATCTTTGGCTACTCTCCTACAGGTAAAATCGTGTTCTCTAACGCGACGTTGTCTCTAAGCTGTGGTACAATCAAAGTCCCGAACGGCGCGGGTATTTGCGTGGTGTCCGGAGTCAACGACCTCGTTATATTGGATAGAGACTACGCCGTACTAGCAGTGTGGGACTTTTACAAAGAGCTATTCTCGTTCGTCAACGATATGGCTTACGCAGTGTCGGACCTCAACCAAGAGATTACAATCCCTTCGAAGCCGCTAATAAGGTCTTTCAAGGAGGCTATATCGACCGACGTGGAGCTTAAATACAAAGATCTAACCATAGGGCCTAGAGTAGAGGACGGAGAGTGCGTTTACAATTACGTGGCGAGAGACAAAGCCTCAGTCCCTCAGAACGGCACCCTGTCCTTCTTCATGTCCAGATGGGGTGTAGTAGACGATGTGATTTTAACCACTACATCCGCCGTCGGAATGAGCCTACGAACCCTGGAAGAGATTATGTTGGTAGTCGACAAGTACATACCTAGCGAGCGCTCCATCGTCTACTCTACCAACGACGCGTTCGTCAAGTACCTTTTACGAATAGACTATCAACACGAGCTACCAAGGTATGAGACCCCGAAGGACGCTTACCGAGTCTACCAGAATGTACGGACCCTCAATGACAAGCTAGTACAGACAGACGGCACCTTAACGGTAGACATGACACCTTTCCAAAGCGTTACAAACACCGTCTATAACGCTTTGTCGTTCGACAATTGGATGGAGAAAACAACGAGAATAAAATACATAGTTTGAATGGTAGTATATTGAAGAAAACACGAGTGTATATACAAATAGTTCTCGTTTAGTTACTATCTTCCGTTACGGGGCTCGGTACCACCTTCTTGGGTTTTATTAGAGCCGGGAAAGAACTGAGGTGGCGATCCTGGTCTGTCACCTTTTATAGGCTCTTCTGTTTGGTCGTATGCTACGGGGGCTGACGGTCTGACATACCCACGGGTGTAGTAGAGTGACGGATAGATCGGCACTGATAAGCTATTAGGTCTGTCATATCCTTGTACTGCGGTGGGTCCTTTGTCCGGTATACTCAGAAGGGAGGATGGTGAAGGAAGAGTGTGGCCACAACAGGTCCTCGACATATTGCACGGAGGAGGTGGTGGGTTAGGCGTATAGTCGTGGTATAAAGAATACCTTACAGACGATAGAGACTCTGGCAACCCAGTGGTCTGTTCGCAAGGCAGCGAAATAGCCTTCTTGGGGTGTATGGGTGGGGTATTCACGTACAGCAGTTTAACACCGTCTTTACTCACAGTTATGAACTGGTCGACTACTTTCAACACCTTCTCGGTAGCCTTCTTGGTTAAGTTGGTTATGGTGGTCTTGTAGTACTCTTTATTTTTACAGAACATCCCGAGGGGCTTTCTAGCGGCCAATACCTCACACTGATTTTGATGGTCTAGGACGAAGACGTTGTTGGGGGTGTTATCTTTGAAGTTGCCCGGTATGGTATGGATGTTGTTGTGAAAGGCCTCAATCACCTGTCTGGTTATCTCCTTGGTAAGCTCGTGAATCGTGCCACTGTGTACCCGTTTAGGGAAGACGACTGTAATGACGTTCATGATTTGCTGCCGAAGATGGATAAGAAGTAAGTAGTGAACGGGACGAATCACTCAGCTCAACTGAATTAGTTCGACTCGGGTTGGCTGGCTTTTATAGAGTCCCCGCTAACACAAAGTCGGTTAATTTATGAAGTCGGCTAATACAAACTCGCCATACTCGCCATCTGGCTTTGTAGTGGTGACCCACTTACTTAGCCTAATGGTTGATCAGCAAGTTAGATAGGGGCACGTTCAAGAGCTCGCCCCTCCCACCCTTCGAGGCAGTCTCGAGACACTTGTCCTCGCTTCTGTAGGCCTCTGTGACCAGTTCGAATGAGCATTCTAAAGTGACGCTATTGACGCGTATACTAGGTATCCACGTCCTCGTAGGCCTCGTATTGATGCGGTCCTTTAGAGAGATGACGGAATACCCCGCCATGACCACTCTCTCGTTCATCCGCACGGTCTGTTCGTTGTTGGAGTTTAGAATAACGGTGTTCAAAGGAGAGCAGCGGAGCCCTTTCGGGTTCTTGTCTCTGAGTAATATGGGTGGAGCGCATTCGTAGACCTGTTCCGCGGCCGGGGTAATTACACCTTTCGTTAGAACCCTAATGTTCGTATCTACGCGGGGGGGAGCCGGCTTATGGTTGATGATTGACTCGTTGGGCGACCACAAACAGAGTTCGTCTCCGCGCAATCCCTCTAGCATTAGAACATAGACGTTGCTGATGTATTTGGACCGTTGAACGATCACGTCGGCGATCTTAAGGTCTATAATGGGGCTTCGTATGTACGCTCTCCGCTTCTCTGGATTGTAAAAAAAGAGGGTCCAATACTTCGTTCGGACCCCTTCTACGCAGTAGTAGAACTGCCATCTCGAACTCGCCTGGGTGGTGACGCCGTACACACCGAAGGTCCATAGTTTAGACGATAGTATGTTTTTTATCACGTTCATGGTGATGTATACGGCTTAATAACCCTCATCAGTCTAATAACCTATAGAATGCGCATCATATTAACTTGTAGTACAGTTTGGTGATTGGGTTAGCCTCACTCAGGGGGTATGGAAACAGTGAAGCATCTTTTTTGTCAATCCCGGCACTTTGGTAATGATGTCAATCGAATGCCCTATGAGGTCGTCTCCTGTCGGAATGAACGACCAATCCAAAAACATTGAAGCATAATACACCGTGCACGGTCCGGCATAGGACATGGCTATATACAGACACACCGCGAAGTGGTCCAAGAAGCCATAATATGGAGGGTAGTGATTGATGTCGTCACACTTTTCAACGTACAAGTCCCGTGTTTCTTCCAATACTATACGTAGCACGTCTATCACGGTACTGTCTTGGAGGGCTCGTACTTTATCGGGACGCTCCCATCTATAGAACCCCTTGTGGATTTTATATAACGATAAAGCTGTCCAAGAATTAATAGGATGTGGGTTTTTATGCTGTCGACGTGCATAATTCCCAATAATAACCTCGTCGAACAGGTTCTGTATTTGTTCGCGGGTATCTTCGGGTAACATAGATATGAAATACTCAGGAGGGTTGCCGTTCGGGTGGTTGAAATTATATGTGTCTGGGTCTTCGCTCCTTAGTCGGGCTTCATATTGTCGGCTATAACGTTCTCTCTCTGTAGTGTCGCATGGATTTACTAGCAGAGGGGCTGCCTTTATGGGCGTTATATTAGGGAGTTCTCCTTCAATACCAAAAACGTCGTCCTCACCCTCGCAACAGGATAGGTCCTCGGAGCGGCCTGTCTATCGTTCGGAGAGACTTGATCGGATTCGCAGAGTCGAATATCTCATTACCCAACAAATCTGTGGCCTCATCCCCCGATCTCTTCTTAACGCCCTTAATAGACGACATGTTCAGCTTTCCCGTTCTAACTGGCCGCTTCATTCTAGTAGTCGAGTATATAACGGAGTAAAGCCGCTAACACAAAGTCAGTCTATTTAGATAACACACTCTGTATTAACGGTATCACTCTGTATTAGCGGTATGGAAGACTGTAGCCCCGAGGATGTCCATCTCGAGGCCTTGCAAGGCCTTAAGCGAGATACCGACATCCATATCCGAATCTTGCTTTTTTTATAGTCCACTCCGAGGCGTCAAAACAGTCTCGTCTTTTCTGGAATCATCCTGATCCTATATCGTGGGTGACCGTCTTGACGCTTTAATGTTCGTTGTAGCGGCTTGAGTGAATGCCGGTGGATCGCATATGAAGACCTTGATTGAGCCGCCGGTGATGTTGAACGGGTTAGCTTTGTTCATTTTCTTAGCTACGGCATGTTCGGTAGTCAAGGTATTAGCGGGTTTGTCATAAGGCGTCGAAACCTCACCCATTAAGCTCCGGTATAACTATGGGAGCCTAGCCATTCAAACCATGGCTCGCTAAAAAACAAACAACGTAATAGATGCGCTTGTATTACAAATGGTTTATTGTTTGTACAAAATTTGTTAAAGGGTTTCTTCACTTCACGAACAAAGCTACTTGAGCGACCACGATCATCGTCAGTTCGATCAGTACAAAGACAGATTCTGTGCCCAGGATAACGTTCGGGGGGACCGGCTTGTAGTGTATACACAGGCCGTACAAAATCGCAGAGATGACTGTTAGCAGTATACAAGAGCATATCGTCGTAAAGGCTGGTATGTAATAGTACATCCCCGTGTTGTACGTTATGATTAGCATGACGCCCAACACACCGACGAGGCCTATTCCCCCGGGAATGAACTGCCATATTGTCTTCGAAATGCAGATCGCATAGAAAGACATCATAGCCGCTAGCGAAAGGCTGATCAGGGCGGCTTGGTTGGATTCGCCGGCTCTTCTCACTACTACAGGTAACATAATAGCTGTCGCGATCATGATCTTCAGTAGAGAGAACGGGGAAACCGTCTTGCTATCTTTCCAGTAGCGTAGAAAGGGCTTGAACCTCAACATTAGCAGGTTAACACAGGTGAGTATCAGTAAACTCGTTATCATGCATATCAATTGGTTGCAGTCGTGCCTACCAGCAACCCCCGTGAAAGAACACTCGGGTGGGTGCCAGTTGACACCTTTCAGGTGTAGGGGTAACGCAGAGGCGAATAGCTCTAGTATGACCGCCGCACCGCATAGAAAGACGAAGAAGCTTTCCCCGCCAAAGAAACGATCGCCTCCTTTACGACGGTACGGTGGTGGTGGTAGCTGGTTGATTAACGACGATGACTTGGTAGAGAAAATGTCCGGTCTAGGATCTTTGATACACGGCAAGACTTCTTTAAAACGCATAACCGAGGGGAGCCCATCCAGATAAGAATGGTCTCCCAAATCACATCCCCTCTCTTCCATAGCCATATCTTCCGGTGGTGTCAAGGGAATCTCGTCCATACCGACTTCGGGGTCGTCCGTGTTGTACATTTCTTCGGCGATCTTAGGTAGCATATCTACGGTGGTGGGTGTATACGTGGTCTACACTCCTTACTGAGTTTTCGCAATCCTACAAATACCCTTTAGCAATTTGTATTAACTGGGCGTCTAGGTGTCACGGGGCGGAGCCACGGATCACAACGTTTCCGATAGGTATCAAGAGGCGGCTATAGAATCTCTTACGAGCCTTTCGGAGCTGTTTGTACAGTCTAGAGTGACAGTTGAGATGGCTCAAATAGAGCCTAGGAAAGGCTTGGTTGTATTACCGATATGGGGTGCTTCGGTCTCTGGAAGCGATTAGACTGAGTGAGAATACGTCTCTGAGCTTATATGATATTGTTCGTAAAACATAGGTACATACTCAGATGGTAAGGTATGAGCCTTCACTCAAAACTGTACAATGGTGAGCGATTATATAGAAAAAATGTGACTTACCTGATACAAAGTCCGACCAGTTTGATTGGGTGTTGTCCGCTAATACAGACTGCTGCGGTGATACAAAGTGAGTTTGTATTAGTATAACTCCGTTCGTACAAAAGCTCGCGAACTTACTTCAGGGATATGTTTTGAATGATAATGAAAACATAGCTCAGAACTTTCAACAATTAAATAACAGCGGACAAAATAATATTAAACAACCTAGAGCGACTGGCAAACTATGAAAACATAAATCAAACCTGTCAAAACAAAAATTAAACAATACAGAGTGAACACAATATATGTTGTCAGTAAGTATTATTAGTTCAAAGCCAGCGTATACACTAGTAATCCTATAGCCTATGCTTTCGTTGGTCTATAAAAGTGACAAATAAAGAGAGATATGAATTTAAACGATTGTTTAGTAGGTATAGTAATTTCGGTATGCCTGATAACTATAGTGGGATTCGCGGGGACTAGCCTACTAATTCTATTCGTTTGATTCACTGGAGGGCTATGACGACGCCAAGAACGCTTGCCAAAACGGAGAGAAGATGTCGAGTCTTTTCGTGGACTGTTTTGCCTTCTTCCGAACCACCCGGCTGTTGGTTATATCGTTCGCAGCCTTACGCTTCCTCGGCTTAGCGGAGACAACGGGACCATCGCAATAGGTCTTTTTCTTAATGACTTGAGGGAATGACATGGGCTTAAACGGATTCGTGTCACCCTCGTCCAGTTCTCTGAGCGCCTCTAGGGTGTACCTATCGGGGTAATATTCTCCCCATATGAGAGCCTCTACTATCGAACACACGTTCTGATTAAAGCGGGCTTTGAGCACACATAACACCTCCTTGAGCACGTCGAATTTAACTTTTATCACGTGAATGTCCTCGCGATCCACCTTTTGACTCTGAACGTCCACCAA
>JAQQZZ010111201.1:0-15421 GCA_030265115.1 Mopalia vespertina | reverse complement strand
CACCGGGATTCGAACCCGGGACCTTTGGGTTACAGGCCCAACACTCTACCGACTGAGCTACAGAGGCTCACGGCAATATGAGTCCGTAATTCTTACCCATTGAAGACGGCGAGTTTCCCTCTTCATAAAGCAAGGACACAGGGACGCTAAATTAGCATCTTTTTGATCTAGATATTACTCACAAATAGTTTTTATATACCGGGATTCGAACCCGGGACCTTTGGGTTACAGGCCCAACACTCTACCGACTGAGCTACAGGATATAGATATATAATGGTGCCTCAGTCCATGTCAATTTAAAAGAAGGGTTTTAATGTTTTTATTATTTGAACAGTGAAAAAGAAACAAGTTCTTTCAATCTGATGGTAATTTATTCCGTTGAATAGGTCCTTTTATTTTGCAAGTAAATAGACAGCTCTAGTTGGGTATTGGTAAACTGTATACTGTTTGGTGAAGTACTCTTTAATAGAGGTGGGCAGAAGTTCTGGGACGTAAAAAAATTAGCAATCGAGATAAAATTGTAATTACAAAACTACACGTACAATCGATAATTATATGTACAAACTATTCAGTGCTTCTTACTAATAAAATACAATAAAATGGGAGTTCGAGTAGTTGTAACGGAGTGTTAAAAGCTCCTGAGACAAAAGCGTTTGATACTTAAAAACAAGACTAAATATGCAATCGATAAGAAGCTTTGATCGTCTTCAATAGCCCTGTGTGTCGAGTTCTTAATTATACACAATTTCGAGCCTTATATAGGGTATAGGAACGCCGATGTCTCTCATGAACCAACGTCCAGGCAGTAGAAACACAGGCAGGAGTAAAAAAAAAGGGCGTTTATTCAATTTCAAGCCTGCACGAATACACCAATTTCACTGTAAAAATTAACATTTGAATGTCTCTTGGGGGGAAAGGGCACTAATTATTGTAGATAATATCACCGCTGTATAGACCACTACTCCGTCAATACACTCCATTGCCTTCCGTAAGTAACCGTTAACGCCATCTTGCTCGATGTTGCAACTTTCGGTTGTAAACAGCAGTCGTGGGTTAGCTGCAAGGTTGGTGTTAATTACGCCGTTTGCTCAAGTACTTTCTGTGATTTATGAATTGTACTGACGAGCACCTTATGTTCCCTTCGCTTGGTTATATTCATGTATCAGTTGGCAAATTTTCTTTATTGACAAAGAGATTTAGTACTATTTACATTGAATCAACGTAAGTTATACAAACACCCAGCTGTGAACCAGGTACTCATTATTATAATGTGCTTGTAGATCCTCTTTATAAACAAATACAGACATTAGATGAATCAAACGTACATTATATAGACATGCATGTGTATGCACATACATACCTGTACATATCGTACATATTGTACATGTGACAGGAAAATAAAGATTTTCAAAAGATTACATATATTAACAAAATTAAAATTAAAAAAACAAACAAAAACAAATTTAAAAAAATATAAATAAAACTAATAACATAAAACCTTAGAGTTATGAATATATACATAGTTGTATGCACATTCATACATAGGCACATATAAACATATACATGAATGTATATACGCACACATCCATACATAGGCACATATAAACATATACATGATTGTATATACGCATACATCCATACATAGGCACATATAAACATATACATGAATGTATATAAGCACACATCCATACATAGGCAATATAAACATACACATGATTGTATATACGCACACATCCTTACATAGGCACATATAAACATATACATGAATGTATATACGCACACATACAACTACATAGGTACATTGTATATACATTACATACATACACACAGTACGCGTACATAAATCTGTATTGGTCTGTGTGTATTATACTTGTCATTTTTGCTACATACAGTTTCTCTAGTAAAAGTTCAAAAGGACAAGCGTTAGTCCATAAACGACCTGGGTTTTATTCAATAGCAGACATGGGGCCTAATACTTTTAAAAGTATTTAAATACAAATACACGCCATGTATCAAATACAAAATACAAATACAAAAACCTTTATTTGGTGATGCATTTCAATTCAAATACAAGTACTTTTCAAAGTTTTCATTTCAAATCATTTCATAAACAAATAACATTTATATTCATTTCTAATTTAACGGCAGAAGCATTGCATCTTCCTTGGAATGCTTTTAAAAGGAACCCAGATTCTAGTGTCTTTCTAATTCAGCATGTGTTTTGAATTTAAATTGTAAAGGTCACAATCACTGCATAAAACAACATCTCCACAGGAACAAAGGTTACATGTCAGTAGACATCTTGCTTGTGGTAGTTTGCACTGTCTTGTGCTTACATGTTAACATATGAGATCAAGTTTAATGGTCAACTGGGTAGACTGGGACAGGCTGGATATTGTCTATAATGAGTCCTGTTTTGGTCACACTTTATCTGGGGCTTCGTGGCCACTTATATATCAAAAGTCCACGTCAGCTCCCCACACCAATCAAGAGTAAACACTTAGAGGCATGGATTTAGGATTATCACCCCTCTCGCAAAATACGGGTTCACATTTGGTTTTGACTTAGGGTTTATGGGAACAAAATTAAATTCAGTCAAACTCATTTAAAATCGGCCCTTGAAAAATATGATGAAGTAAATAGTAAAATTCAAGAGTAATTAAAACCAGGCTGGATCGAATGATTCATCACCTGTCCTTTCCAGAAATATAGAAGTGAATGATGGTATTCCGCTAGAGTTGTCTACAGTGCAGTATGCCTCAATGGATGATGCACCGGTCATATTGTTTTATTAGGCCAGGGCTGTTTCCTTTCTAACACAGGCATAGACCTAGAGCATGCGTTTAGACTTTAAAAGTGAAACCATCCTCGTACCAACTGTTAGGGTATAGGTGGAAAAACCAGTACTATGATTATGACTGTTGCTTGCTAATGTGATTATCTTTTTCATGTCAAATTTCGAAACAGTCTAGAATGGGCATGTAAATACAAATTGGGCACAAAATGTATGCTGCACGTACTGGATAATTTAATGTTAATAAACACTAACACTGCCCTTCTCAGACATTGACTTTGCTAGGTATATAGTTGGACACTGTTGCCGTCCATGCACGTTTTCCATCTGACAAGTTATCAAAATATGTTGATATAATTGCTTTTACCTAACCCGTCCAAAACTAACACTTCGCCAACTCCATCAAGTGTGCTGAAATGTCATTGTGCCGGGTCGTGCATTTTTCTGGCTTCTGTACGATTTTACTATTGGTGTTCAAAAACCGTACTATTACATCCGTAACACATCCGAAATTAAGAAAACCCTGCTAATTGGCTTTTCTTCCTAAAACACTTCAACCCAGTTACCTCCCCTACCTCAGCTTTTTTACTAGATAACATACAGGCACTAACAGTAGCATCTTTGGCACAGTCTTCACACAACTTTTACACTCGGGCATGGCAAGTATATTCTCACTTTTGCAAACAGTAAAACATTTCCCCTAGTCTCACAATCCAACTATCCTTATTTCATATTAGTAGTATAGGAAGGGCAACTCGGTTAGTATTTGCTATTATATAATAAGGAAGGGTTGTACGTTGCCAAGTACTTACTATAGTGTACGTTATATGTCGTAAGGGATCAATCGATCGCCCCATGACAGCACTAGGGACCACCCTTCCTTATTCAGTAGTGCGCTGTTACCCATCCGTTTCCCAGTAAATAACATAAGTAGTAACCCTTCCATATAATGTAATAGCAAATTTATTTATTGTTTAATCATTGTATACATGAGAACATAACATGAAACTAAAGAGTAAAAACCTTATCAAAGTTATGATTCACATGATATTCTTTTTGGTACAAAATATGTTCCTGATCGTTCATCATTCATCAAGAAAGGTTTTGAAATTGTATTGATGTTAAGTAACTTCTTTGAAAGAAACATTTAAAGTTAATATTATTTGAAACATGAGAAACTGTTCGTTTTGCGTTTTTTATTGTTTAATGACACTGTTTCATTTGCTATAGTTTGATTGTTTGCATAAAAGTTACTAAAACCAGGTTGTTAACAATTTATTCACCTACTTTACTTTGAAGTATTTCATACTCGTAAAAAGGGGAGATGTCATGAGTATACATGTAATAAGGTTGTTAAGAATTACCTCCCTTTAACAAGATAGCTCTCTGCTGTACAATGGACTGATGCTCAATACAACGTCGTTTCATTCTAACTAAATGTTGTCATCGTTTACAGTTCTTTACTTCTAAGTTAAGAGTTAGTAAAGAACACCACAGCTATGACAGTCAATCGGCCGTCTTCATTTATTTGTTTTGATCATTGAACCCTCCAATGTAATTTTGTGTCAACATTCCTGTAGGGCTCAGGGCCCGAAAAGCGTATATTTTGCGGTTGGTTATTATTGAATAAAGGGATGAGTGACATAAACATAAAGGAGTGTAATACTCCAGTGGATTCTAGATTTTGAGGTTTATCCGTTGTATTGCGTACAACTTAAAACTAGTTTACGTCCATGGCGGATCAAATTCGTTACTTCAGAGCTCTCGAAGAGATATGAAAGCGCCAAATGGACTGGTAAAACTCGTGCAAATTTTCCACCAAGGGATTTTCATTCTAATATTTAATAGTATCCTGGCCGTTAAGTTTAATAGATTGATGGAGGTTGAAATTTTTGCTTTTGCTTGATTTTGGAGTTTTACGCCAAATGTAAGATATTTCACTGATGCGAGGGCGTGCCAGCCCGGTGCGTGAAGAAAACCACCCATTATATCATTTCCAACAAATGTTAACAAAACAATAACAGTGGCAAACCAAAGACGTCTGACAAGCTTAACAATCTGAGGGTACCTGGGCTGCACGGATTTCCCTCCAACCGCCCGCTTAATTGCTACAAAAACAATTGTTAAGTGCCCATTTAACATGTACTATCTCCATACGGCCTTACTGTTTTCTTGAGTTGAACAACCATCTACTGTTCAGTCAATATCTGGGAGACGCATTCGATTCTCTGAAGTTACAATGAGTAGGTAATTTATTTGCCAATCAGTTATTTCCCTTTGGCCACCAGAATCATCCTGTTCTGTCCGTTATTGTATGGACGTTTGACATTTGTGATGTGCGCATAAATCTACAACTATTATCAGCCATCGATTGGTCAATTGAAGCCCCAGGAAGCTTCTATAGCGGCACTGGCTTGGTTATACAAGTATAATGGTAAGCTTACAGGGACGACTCGCCTGTTCGAAGCAACCGTTATCTCTGATTGCATATTCCACGCTATTCCACCAACGTTGTGTTACCGACTACTCTCATTCGATAGTGTCCTACCGATGTCGCTTCTCCCATACGCTAATCACTCAGTGTCGTATGGACAGACTATAGGATCAATAGTCCGATGCTAGAAGGCCTACAAGAGACGTTGTGGAATCGTCATATTATTTTGTGTTTGACTGTGTGTTTTGGATACACATGGCGATCGTCTGTCTCGTCCGGAAACCATCCATTCAGCAAACAGTCTTACCAGAAATACGTTCCTAAATGCCTGCAAATTATCAGGCAGAATGGAACTATTAGATAGCTACTGTGGTCGTCTACACAGACATGCTTCTAAAGCCGTTATTTGCGTAGGGTAAGTACACCTATTGTATTAGTGAACAGTTGTTAATGGTGTTGATGACATCTAAATCCAGTTAATCGCCCAATGACTTGATGGGCTTATTATTGGATTGGTCGATTTAATTCCTCTTCTTTGTATGAACAATGTTGTATGTTTTAACATTATTTAACCATATTTGCATGCAACAGCTGATGGCTGATTGGATCAATGAACTTGCTGTTAATTGCGTTTGGTTCAGTTAAACCGATTAACAATTAAAGCTATTTCACGGGCATGTAGGCCTATAGGTTTATGGAAAACAACAAGAAGCATGTAGTCGTATAAACCCTTGTTGGTGGTATCTACATCCCTCTGCCAGTGTGATTGCTTTTTAGATATATATCAATATATTTCTGTTGGCAATTGAGTATGTTGTGAATGTTGATAGGATCATATTATTTGTTCTAGCTACGAATGTTGATACAACAGAAGCATGAAGCTGAGTATTTAAGAATGACGTGTTTAAACAAATACTATTTAGTAGACGGTGCAGTTGGTGTCTTTTAACGAAATGGGAAACATCCGGAATCTAATTAGTGACACACAGATTTCGATTGTTTACAGCCTAGTCTATAATGCGCTTGATGTCTTTCATGTTCCATGTTCGCCAAGTATCAAATTGCATTACCACTTAATGCAGAAATGCCTTGATAGAATGTTTGGAAATCCGGATAACACATTCTATGTGACAGTAATGACATTCAGGTGTCGATCTGATCAAGCCTACCTATAATGGGTTAAGATAGGCATTGAAACGTAATTACCAAAACATAAACTCAAGGTAGCGTCTCTAATCCAATAATTTGTTTTATATGCCCACTGTATGGCCTTCAACAGTTGATACTTGTGACGGGACATGTCGTTGAAAGCTATGTCTTCTATCCAAAAAATAAACTCACGCCATGTTAATTCCAGTACAGGCAGGAGGTTAAGTAGTTTTTAAATTAATGTTCATTTCTATTCGCTATTCAATGTACATTATAAGTCAAAGGCTTATACATTTGAGCATTAAATTATAAATTAAAAGATATATATTTACAATGTTAAATCATCGTCACTTCCTCTTAAATCAGAAGAACATTGAGTCTACTTAAACACATGTAGTTTACAGTTTAAATTACAACCACGGCCTTATCTTGGTATCAATAAAGAGAGAAGCAAGTACCCGCGTAATTACACTGAACGCTGTTTCACATCGGCCTAGCCAATTGCCCGTTTAATGGTTCTGGGGCAGTCACCTAATGTATATTCATGCCAGACGGATCTCGAGATTTAATGGTTCTGAACTGGCCTAGGTTGTTTCTGACAAATTGTCTATACACCTAAACTTTCTGTATCCCAGAGGTGTAGAAATTTAACCTAAGTAGGTGCTAAATCAGCCGTTTTTTCTGAAGTAAGATTATAAAACTAGCCACTTCCTACAACAGTAAATATGATGCTGGTTACGGCGGTGCTTTGTTGAACAGCTCCGCTGTTTTGCTTGTATGATACAACTATGTCTGCTTGATGTATGTGATGCATCTCAGACATTTTCTGAATAAACATAATATGTGTTAAGTTTCATTAACATCCATTGCTCCATGAAGCAGAATGAGTGATGACAAACTCATTTCCATAGGTACTTAGCTACATAAGTACGTACGTGTATGGGACCATTCATATCTCATCCACGAGGAAATACATGTATCACGTGCCGCACTGTTTTTCAGGTAATGCACAAATTTGACATCAGTTTATTAGCGAAATATCGCCAGCGCTGCTGTTGAATTTAATAAAATCATTAAATGAAATAGTATTTCAGTTGTAGCAAGATGACCTGAGTAACCTAGATGACGTATGAGCTGTTATTGTTTCCTATGGAAACCCATTAGACCCATTGTGCGTAAAACGAAACAGACAAACAACCATTAAAACCTTGCACATAATTGTCGTTTTAGGGATTGGCATAAGCTGGTATAAGAGCCTTGATATTTCTATATGTGCTGATATTTATGGAACAGGTCTGGATTGTTCCTAACATAGAGTTGGGTTTTATTAAACGCCTAGCTGTCAAACTCCAGCTTTAATAACACGCACTGATTCTACCCACCACTTTACTGCCATTAATAATTCATTTACGACAGCGTCTTTATGTCGAGTTGCTTCCATATCGGTCATATTTTATTTCTAAAAAGGGGATTTGGACACACTATCTCCTTTCAATAATGTCCTATTTTTATCTTTTAGTATCCAAATATAAGCTTCCCTAAAAAATTAACTTAAATTTGATATGATTCAAAGTTTCCAAGATATTTGCATAGATAATGTGCAATATATAAGGCCTGTGGTTCTTGTCTAAGGTCTGTGCTTGTATACAGTCTGTGCTTCTTGTCTAAGGTCTTTTGTTCTTATCTAAGGTCTGTGCTTCTTGTCTAAGGTCTGTTGTTCTTGTTTAATGTCTGTGCTATTTGTCTAAGGTCTGTTGTTCTTGTCTAAGGTCTGTGCTTCTTGTCTAAGGTCTGTTGTTCTTATATAAGGTATGTGCTTCTTGTCTAAGGTCTGTGCTTCTTGTCTAAGCTATGTGTTTCTTCTCTAAAGTCAGTGCTTCTTGTCTAAAGTCTGTGCTTATTGTGTAAGGTATGTGTTTCTTCTCTAAAGACAGCGCTTCTTGTTTAAAGTCTGTGCTTCTTGTATAAGGTATGTGCTTCTCGTCTAAGGTCTGTGCTTCTTGTCTAAGATCTGTGCTTCTTGTCTAAGGTCTGTTGTTCTTGTATAAGGTATGTTCTTCTTGTCTAAGGTCTGTTGTTCTTGTATAAGGTCTGTGTTTCTTGTCTAAGGTCTTGCGTCTTGTCTAAAGTCTGTGCTTCTTGTCTAAGGTCAGTGTTTCTTGTCTTAGGTCTGTGCTTCTTGCCTAAGGTCGGTGCTTCTTGTCTAAGGTCTGTGCTTCTTGTCTAAAGTCGGTTCTTCTTGTCTAAAGTCGGTTCTTCTTGTCAAAAGTCTGCTTCTGTCTAAGGTCTTACTTCTTGTCTAAGGTCTGTTGTTCTAGTATGAGGTATGCGATTCTTGTATACGATATACGATTTTTGTATAAGGTATGTTATTCTTGTATAACCAGTTACCATCCAAAGAATATGGTGCTTGTACTATGAGACTGTTGTAAGGTATGTAGAATAATTCTTGGAAAAGATGTGTGGTTCTTGTCAAAGGTATGTGGTCCTTGTATAAGGTAAGCGGTTCTTCTAGAATGTATGCGGACATTGTATAACCAGTTACCATCCAAAGAATATGGTGCTTGTCCTAGACCTTCTACCTTTGCCTGTAGTAAAGAGCAACTAGAAAACATGTACAATATGTCACCCATGTTGTTTAATTGTTCAGTGTCATTCGCGTAAAATCATGTCTCTAGTGAGGATTGTTCAGTGTCATTCACGTTAAATCATGTCACTACTGAGGAACAATTGTCATTCACGTTATATCATGTCACTACTGAGGAACAATTGTTCAGTGTCAGTCACGTAAAATCATGTCACTACTGAGGAACAATTGTTCAGTGTCATTCACGTTAAATCATGTCACTATTGAGGAACAATTGTTCAGTGTCAGTCACGTTAAATCAAGTCACTACTGAGAAACAATTGTTCAGTGTCATTCATGTTAAATCATGACACTACTGAGGAACAATTGTTCAGTGTCAGTCACGTAAAATCATGTCACTGCTGAGGAACAATTGTTCAGTGTCATTCACGTTAAATCATGTCACTACTGAGGAACAATTGTTCAGTGTCATTCACGTTAAATCATGTCACTACTGAGAAACAATTGTTTAGTGTCATTCACGTTAAATCATGTCACTACTGAGGAACAATTGTTTAGTGTCATTCACGTTAAATCATGTCCCTACTGAGGAACAATTGTTTAGTGTCATTCGCGTTAAATCATGTCACTACTGAGTTACAATTTTTCAGTGTCATTCACGTTAAATCATGTCACTACTAAGGAACAATTGTTAAGTGTCATTCACGTAAAATCATGTCACTACTCAGAAACAATTGTTCAGTGTCAGTCATGTAAAATCATGTCTCTATTGAGGATTGTTCAGTATCATTCACGTTAAATCATGTCACTACTGAGGAACAATTGTTCAGTGTCAGTCACGTAAAATCATTTCACTACTGAGAAACAATTGTTCAGTGTCATTCACGTAAAATCATGTCACTACTGAGGCACACTTGTTCAGTGTCAGTCACGTTAAATCATGTCACTACTGGGGAACAATTGTTCATTGTCATTGATGTTAAATCATGTCACTACTGAAGAACAATTGTTCAGTATCAGTCACGTTAAATCATGTCACTACTGAGGAACAATTGTTCAGTGTCATTCACGTAAAATCATGTCTCTATTGAGGATTGTTCAGTGTCGTTCACGTTAAATCATGTCAACACTGAGGAACAATTGTTCAGTGTCCGTCACGTAAAATCATGTCACTACTGAGGAACAATTGTTCAGTGTCGTTCACGTTAAATCATGTCACTACTGAGAAACAATTGTTCAGTGTCATTCACGTTAAATCATGTCACTACTGAGCAACAATTCTTCAGTGTCATTCACGTTAAATCATGTCACTACTGAGGAACAATTGTTCAGTGTCATTCAAGTTAAATCATGTCACTACTAAGGAATAATTGTTCAGTGTCATTCACTTTAAATCATGTCACTACTGAGGAATAATTGTTCAGTGTCATTCACGTTAAATCATGTCACTACTGAGGAACAATTGTTCAGTGTCAGTCACGTTAAATCATGTCACTACTGAGGAACAATTGTTTAGCGTCATTCACGTTAAATCATGTCACTACTGAGGAACAATTGTTCAGTGTCAGTCACGTAAAATCATGTCACTACTGAGGAACAATTGTTCAGTATCAGTCACGTTAAATCATGTCACTACTGAGGAACAATTGTTCAGTGTCATTACGTTAAATCATGTCACTACTGAGAAACAATTGTTCAGTGTCAGTCACGTAAAATCATGTCACTACTGAAGAACAATTGTTCAGTGTCAGTCACGTTAAATTATGTTACTGATTGTATTATTTTGGGACTACACTCGCTTAGTTAGAAGAGATTCTAGTTGGGAACATTTTAAAGATTGAGTCTGGTATAATACTGCGATGATTTCGACAGTCAGATCACTCACCGTGTTATTCCGGAGGACTTTCATAATCTCATAGATGCCATATTTCTATATAGTGCATTAACATTCCATCTATTACTTGTATTGATTATGGAACATTTTGACTGAATCAACTTTCAATAGTCAACTGATCCATAATTTTTTGAAATGTAGAATTTCTCAACATATCTAATTTGCGGTACATGCGTATAAACAATAGGTGGAAAATAAATTATATCAAATCAAAATTCCGTGTTGTTATGCAAAACTCGAGAGGAATGCCGCGGGACCTAATGTCGTTTGAATTTTCAATATGGTGGAATCTAGTATAATGGATAGACGTGGAATGAAAGATATAGAAAGTGGCCACAGGAGTTTTATTACCGGTTACGTCAGCGACACTTCCCCTCATGTCAACCAAGATTAAAAAAAAAAAGCCGGATTAGTGTATTGGATTGGCTAGGAGACACCATAAAACCTAAACTGCACCAAGAAAGTGTTCACCCCTGCCTAAATTAACAAAGAGTATTCTTGTGGTTCACACAGTCCCTCCCCTTGACGTCTTGGATTAATCCCGCAGACAGTACATGTGAGTTTGTATTTCATCAATGTGCGTAATGTCGCTTGTATTTTGGGTTGTACCAAGCTTCCCGCAGCCATGCTGGCGAAAAAAATGTAATAGAGATTTCACCATGTTGGTCTAACATCGGATAAACAAATAAATAATCAAATATATCAGGAAAGGAACAGCAGATACCTAAAATATGTTGATTTCCACTCAATGTTTTACTACTTTCATTTGGTATAAAGGTAACTAAGAAGGTTGATTCCATTGTGACATTTGTATAATTCCGCCTCACATGAAGCCTCTGATAGGTTTCGAGAAGAATAAAGCATCATAGTTTGTCCGGATAAGGACATAATGGGAGGCCCTAGTATATAAGCGGAGAGCTTCCCGTTGCCCTGGTGCTCTCAGAGTTAAGGGGCATTACGGAGTCGAACTATTGTTAGTATATGAAGTGTTTGTATTGTTTTGTATGAAATTCTCAAGTGAATCCGATTATCAAAACTCTTTCTATATCTAGTTGCCGTTATCTAAATATTTTCTAATTTTAACATAAAATAAAAGATTAGAATAAATATATCGTCTGTCGGGGAAAATGAGTGGCGCAACTAATATCCTGCTTGAATATACTAAAACCCGATTTGTATTGAAATTACTTTTCTTAACGTTATAACGATATGTGCAGAATGTATTTCCACAAAACAGGGCTTCAGTTCAGCGAAGATTGGAAATTTACTGTTTAACTACACTGACGCCAAATGCCTTGGGTCATATAATATTATTTGAATTGTCAATATGGTGTGATGTGGAAATAGATAGACGTCCTGCAAGTGATAGCCCTGGTGAGTATTCTGTTGAGAGCCAGCCAGGCAGACTGGCGACAATTGCAATAGCGTGAGCCAGAAAAAGAAAATCTCAAGAGTAACTAGACCTAATATACGTCATTGAATCTCTTCAAATCATTCAAAATATGACCAAAAATATCCTCATATATAAAGTCTGGCAGTTGGATATAAAGGCACCTGGAATCAGTATATATTGGTAAAATTCAATTAAACTCCAGCCTTGAAAGACAAGAAGGTTGGTTTTGAAGTTAGCCTCTCATGGAAAACATGGTACACACCCTTTAGCGAAACTACAATATAATTGTTTTTCTTGTGACATTTCTGTATTTAACCTCAAATTATGCTTCCGTCAAGATTATAAAGAAAACATCAAATAATTGTAATACGTTCTCATGAGACCGTGTCGTGGCTCAACTGCGTGCAAAAAAGATATGCTCACTTGGGCAAGGCCGTCGTGTGATGACCTACTGTCTACGTACCGCTCACTTCGTCAAGGCCGTCGTGCGATGACACTCTGTCTACGTACCGCTCACTTCGCCAAGTCCGTCGTGCCATGATCCCCTGTCTACGTGCCGCTCCCTTCGTCAACAGAGTCGTGCGATGGTCCCCTGTTCATGTACCGCTCACTTCGTCAAGGCCGTCGAGCAATGGTCCCCTATTCATTTACCGTTCACTCCGTCAAGACCGTCGTGTGATGACCCTTTGTTCGTGTACTGTTCACTCCGTCCAGACCGTCGTGCGATGATCTCCTGTTCATGTACTGCTCACTCTGTCAAGGCCGTCGTGGGATGATCCCTATTCATTTACCATTCACTTCGTCAAGGCCGTCGTGCGATGGTCCCCTGTTCATGTACTGCTCACTCCGTCAAGGCCGTCATGCGATGGTCCCCTAATCATTTACCGTTTACTTCGTCAAGACCGTCGTGCGATGGTCCCCTGTTCATGTACTGCTCACTCCGTCAAGGCCGTCGTGGGATGATCCCCTATTCATTTACCGTTCACTTCGTCAAGACCGTCGTGCGATAATCCCCTGTTCATGTACTGCTCACTCCGTGAAGGCCGTCATGCGATGGTCCCCTATTCATTTACCGTTTACTTCGTCAAGACCCTCGTGCGATGGTCCGCTGTTCATGTACTGCTCACTCCGTCAAGGCCGTCGTGCGATGGTCCCCTATTCATTTACCGTTCACTTTATCAAGGCCGTCGTGCGATAATCCCCTGTTTATGTACCGCTCACTTCGTCAAGACCGTCGTGCGAAGATCTCCTGTTCATGTACTGCTCACTTCGTCAAGGCCGTCGAGCGATGATCCCCTATTCATTTACCGTTCACTTTGTCAAGGCCGTCGTGCGATAATCCCCTGTTCATTTACCGTTCACTTTGTCAAGGCCGTCGTGCGATAATCTCCTGTTCATGTACGGCTCACGTCGGCAAGACCGTCGTGCGATGATCCCCTATTCATTTACAGTTCATTTCGTCAAGACCGTCGTGCGATGGTCCCCTCTTCATTTACAGTTCATTCCGCCAAGACCGTCGTGTGATGTTCCCCTATTCATTTACAGTTCATTTCGACAAGACCGTCGTGCGATGATCCCCTATTCATTTACAGTTCATTTCGTCAAAACCGTCGTGCAATGATCCCCTATTCATTTACAGTTCATTTCGATAAGACCGTCGTGCGATGGTCCCCTATTCGTTTACAGTTCATTTCGTCAAGACCGCCGTGCGATGGTCCCCTATTCATTTACAGTTCATTTCGACAAGACCGTCGTGCGATGGTCACCTATACATTTACAATTCATTTCGTCAAGACTGTCGTGCGATGGTCCCCTATTCATTTACCGTTCACTTTGTCAAGGCCGTCGTGCGATAATCCCTTGTTCGTGTACGACTCACGCCGGCAAGACCGTCGTGTGATGACCCCCTATTCATTTACAGTTCATTTCGTCAAGACCGTCGTGTGATGATCCCCTATTCATTACAGTTCATTTCGTCAAGACCGTCGTGTGATGGTCCCCTGTTCATTTACAGTTCATTTCGTCAAGACCGTCGTGCGTTGTCCCCTATTCATTTACAGTTCATTTCGATAAGACCGTCGTGCGATGGTCCCCTATTCATTTACAGTTCACTTTGTCAAGGCCGTCGTGCGATGATCCCCTATTCATTTACAGTTCATTTCGTCAAGACCGTCGTGCGATGGTCCCCTATTCATTTACAGTTCATTTCGTCAAGACCGTCGTGCGATGGTCCCATATTCATGTACCGTTCACTTCGTCAAGGCCGTCGTGCGATGGTCCCCTATTCATGTACCGTTCACCTCGTCAAGGCCGTCGTGCGATGGTTCGCTGTAAAATCTAAACAAACGATATTTTAAACGATTTATCAATGTCGGTGCAAATTTAAAAAATATCGCTTAGTATTCATTACCCGGTTAATTATTTATAATAATTTTTTCTCTGGTTCTTCTCACTCTTTAATTGATTGATTGATTGATTTCACCTCACTTACCGGTGCCATTCACTAATAAATAGTCACATAAACGCAACCGGTAAATATTAAGAGTTTTGCTCTGATGTCAAAATTTTAAGTATAAAGCGTCAGAGTATTCTAGAAACTTACACCACTAAAAAGGGCTGCATTTTAACGAATCTTATAACTTGGAGATATACATTCAGCCTTAAGTATGTATAGGAATATATTTGGGTCTGCTGGTCCTATATGTAAGTGATTGTTTGCATGGGTCACATGTGGCTTATTCAATATTTACCGGCCAATGTAACGGAACATCCCCTCCGGTTGTAAAATGGACTCGAGAGCTTTCAAAACCGAGTAGCTGGACTGTCAGACATCACTTGTTTTTAGTCCAACGAAGCGACAACCAATCCGAGATGAAGACAATTACCTTGAGAGGAGGTTTGTTTATTCCGAACATTTTCCGGCTCTGTATGCCTCGTTTATCAAAAGGAAATCAGTTCAAATGAAACCAATTAGACCCTGTCTATGGCAGGCGAAGTGTTTCAATATTCTATATTTACTTTCTTTGTTGAAAATATAAATTTCTTGTCCATAATTTATAATTTTCATTGCATATAGTTTTATTTATATTCCAAATTTAAAATATATGTGCAATATTTTTATATATTTGTTGTAAAAGTTTTTATATGTATGCGATGATTTGGATTTATAT
>JAQQZZ010111190.1:5339-15422 GCA_030265115.1 Mopalia vespertina | reverse complement strand
TTAGCACATTATGACGTTCTAATGTAGCACTCGTGCACATCCTTTTTCTATCAGAGTCGCTTGTGTGATACTAAGACTATTAAACAACAAAATGCTTGTGTTAAATTTTGACTCTTTTAAAATTGCACCAATTAACATCGAGCATAGTCGATCAATCAAAACGAGGGAATAGATTTCATTGTCAACATTAGCTGAGATTGCTTCTACAGGCTTCCTCATTTTCGGAGCTTCAGGGGCCTAGGCGGCCCCTGGACCCTCGCCTATTGAGCTGTGATAGTGGAGCCCCCCCTTTTACAAAATCCTGTATCCGCCACTGATGGCTGAAGAACCTTAAAAGTCTCCATTAGAGCCATATTTTTGTAAGAGTGTATGTGTTTATCTGGGATTTTATACCAACATTCTGAGAAAGGTGCAATTCTATATACTATATACTATACGTTGGAATAGATTTACTATACTATACAACACTATATCATTTTGTATAACATGTATTGTGAAACGACGTGTCCCAGTAATGCAAAGATTGCGTTGATAATAGATTAAACAACCAAAAGAGAATTAGAGACAAACATTTAATTTCACATGTTGTCATTTAATTCAGGATTGAGTTACATATCGTGTCAGAAAACTGCTTCAGTAAAGTTCGTGTCGTTGAAATATTCATTCTTGTTCTAAATGACATTACGAGGTTGAAAAACATATATTTTTTTAAGTCACTGATGCTGTCTTACAACGCAATTATAATTAAAGGCAAAGCATTCTCTCTGGCCAAATATTGAAAAGAGCATTGTCTGAGAGCTTTGATCCCCGAGCGAGTAGATATCTATTGAACTATGTGAACAGTGAACCATTGTACACGATCCTCAGACTTCACTCGATAATATCCTAGTATTATATATCAGCTCTAGAGCTGGTCCAAGTAAAGGTGGATGGCATTGGATTTTACTAGTTCTTTGTTCGATATGTACTCAGATGGATATCAGCCTGTAATCTATAGGTATAATTACATTCACTGCTCTCCAAAACTCCGGATCACACAGGCTTATCGTCTAGGGCACTGAAAAACAGGCACAAATGTAATCTTATTGATAGATTTTAGACCTTTATTTCCCTGGCAATGACCGGGTCAGTGTGAAATGTGTGCTTAAACAGTTATGCAGCATTGGAATCCTGTTACATCAATGTTAACACTTAGGTGTGTCCTTTTCAGTTGATTTGTTAATCTTCTTGATTTTTATCTGATTGAAATGTGTCTTTAGATATAAAACCAATCAATCAAAAATGCATGTAGAATCTTGTTATAAAACACACAACTTAAGTGCTTCTGTATTTCCCTAAAGTATTGCTGGTCCCATGGGCTCAACATTGACAAACAATTGACAAACATGTTTTATTTCTTAAATTTAACGTTAAATATTGAAACTTTTGTTATTGAAATGCTAATTACTAGTTAAATTTGTGCCAATAATGTATAGTGGCTGACAAGGTGTTGATGATTGGTTGGATCATCTTGTCAGACAAAGCTTATACAACATTTGTCCAGTGTAGTTCCAGTTACTAATCAAGGCAGCCAATTAATTGAGTATTGTTCATGATCCCCATAGCATTTATACATAAATAGATCTATTCACATTTATTGGCGACTTCACTAGCAAGTGAAAGATTTATATTTGATTGATTTTAAAATTTTAAAATGCACCTTAGTTTATCCTTTATTTTTTAACAATAATTTGCAAAACAGATTTACAGCAATATATAGCATGCACGAGTAATTTAGTCATGACGAAAATGTGCAATAATAACAGGCCAATATTTGATCGCGTATTTCTTGTTAAAAATAAATAAGTCAAAAAACGTTTATTGTATTTTAAAGAACACAACTTTGGCATTAAAACAGAGTCTTCAATTCTTCTAAAGAGTTTTTCAGTATTTTCCAAAATATGTATTTTGCGTTGTTGAACGATTTCCCACTGTTGGACAGATTAAAAATTCTATTCATTACTTTGTGAGAAATATTTAAAAAATGGACATGTCCAGTCAAGGCAATCCTACTACAACAGAATCAATTAGTTATCTATTATAGCTGCTTCAATTTGAGTAATAAAACAGAAAATGCACTTTATTGTTGATTTCAATATACATTATTGGATCATAAACTTATTTACATTTGTATAATCCCATGGATCGACTTTTCATAAAAAAATTAACATAGATCAATATTCTTCTTCAACTCAGTATGGGTGAAGAAAAGTATGTTCTTTATCTTAGCCCAGGGTCCAGCTACACATCAAATGCATAACTCAATGTTCTAAAGCCTACGATATTGTAACCAGACTACGTTATAACCTAAAACGACATGGTTCTAGGAAGCTATATATATATATAGAACAAGTAGTTACAGTATAAAGGAATTCTAAAAAATAAGTCAACAGGAATTGATTTGGAAATAGAATATGTGTGAAATGTGTGAGAGGCGTTACTTGTCAAAGGCTGTAACTTAGGAAATCTAATTGAGAGGCTGTTCTTGCCTCGGGCAATTGTTAAAACAGGTGCTTGTTAAAGGTCTGAAGCCAGTTTGTTGAGTGTTTTCTAAATGCCACTCACAACAGGTGATGTTATTTGAAGAGTACAGCTCTTGTATTACGGAATGCACTGTTAGTTTCCTTTCTACTTTGTGGATGCACAACTTCCTCAGCCGATTAAAACTACAAGTCTAACATGCTGATTTGATGCATCAGGAAATCGAACCATCTATCTGCAATCTAAACCAAGGCGAACTTCATAGTAAGTCGTGCACTTTAAGTTCTGGGATAGGATTTAGTGCTAATCCTTGTTCTAGCCCTAAACCGATCGCTAAATCTAACTTGACTATAGGATAGTTATTTGTTGAAATGCCCAAAAAAGACTGATAATGTGTCGCACAGGATGCAAGATAGATTCGTCAATCGCCTTTTCGTCTGAGAGCATAAAGCGTAGTTTTCTGCATTTAATCTAACGGTCCAGTGGATAAATCGGGAATTTTCAATTCCGAATTCATATGCCACCTTACAGATAAATTTCAGGTGTGAATACATTTTGATTTTGAAATCGGAAAGCCTTTCTAGTTCATCTTATCCCGCTTAGATGATAGGGAATTTTTGTATTCAAGTCACGACTCATTTAAAGAATAAATGATAATAGTCTGATCAGTGTTTGGCATGAAAACACAACCATTAAAACAAAATTTCGTGCTAGATTTAAATAAATAATTATGTCCACTACTTCATAACTTTTATTTTCCCGAGTATACGTATTTTACCCGTTTTGTATATAAATTGTCATGTCATAGTCCTTGATTAGCAATACATTTCGGTATTTCTCTACCTTTTGTTTTTTTCGAGTTGATTTGATTAAGACATATTTTGAATAACGTTGTAACAACTATAGAAACTGCACGTATAGAAGGTCTTTAACAAGTTGATACATTCATGTAGTACAAAACGTCAACCTAACAACACGTCCAGGCAAAACCTAGACGTCTCATTGGAACTCACAGAGCTTGGAGCTATAATAGAGTATACACATTTCCGGTTATAATCTCAATGACTAGGTTATACAGTGTCTCTTGTGAGAATGCATTCTTATGATTGACCGTAATATGAAAGACGATACCTATGGCTAAAAATAGAAAACGGGTCATTTATTGAAGTGCTTTACGATGTAATTCATTTATTTTTTAGGTGCGTATTTCTGCGAAAACTCGGGCCACAAGATATTGTGTTAAGTAGCGTCTTAATTCAGTTTTGCTATATGGTTCCTTGACCTGAATATTCGCACTATCTGTCTGATTGTGAAATGTTTGTATTTTCTGCTCTCATTGTGAATGTGTGGCCAATAGTCACCAATTCAACTACTTATTGAAATATTCCTTTACGGCTCAGAACAGACGATTGCTATATCCTCTTTGATTAATGTCAAACTTTGTGCCAGTAAGAAAAATAATAATCATTCAGAATTCCGATTAGCAATTGTTGAAATATAACCAATAATTTGTGACAAGGTGTTGGCGATTATCACAGGAGACACGGCTCACTACTGTAATTATTTCGTCATATGTGGATTTGTAGTTCCATTGATCAACACAGTAACTGTGTATTACACCTTGATGTTTGAGTAGTCAATAGCCCCTTGTTTATAGATCAATCGAACACACTGAATAAAGCCAAAATGAATATAAGAAATTCGACATGACATGTTATCTCCGACACTTCAGATGTTAGCGGTTCAGCGTCAAGACAATGTCGACTAAAAAAAGGGTGAATCAAGTTCGGACTGGATTTAAAAAAATATTTTTGCGTTTTTATACAATTCCCTAAGGTTTGACAAACAAACAAAAAAATCCACTGAAACTGATAAAAGCAAAATTGCGAAAGAAAAAAATTAAACTTAGGCTCCCTTTATTAGTTAGAAGGCTAATAGTTACTTGATGAACTATAATTTAATTGGTGATTATTTGTTTTACATTCTGACTTATATATAAACAAAAATATATTCTAAAGGTTCTGTCGATATAACTTTAATTTCCGAGAAGTTCCAAAGTTATTATTGGATCTTCACCAAATTTTATTATTTGTTATCCTAATTATCTAAACTTGGGCTTTAAAAAATTACTCTCCTCAGAATCAATCCAGGTTACCAGCAAGTTCTATGTATTTTTGATGCAGTCGACACCCGATAATTCAAGAGCGAGACATTCCCTGGTATCCCTAGAATAGGCTAGATCGTTCGATACAGAGACCGCTTATAGCCAGAGACTAGATTTCCAGACCTTATATTTCTATCTTTAAAAAGCTATCTTAGTCCTATAAAATTTTAAAATGTTTTCAGCTTAAAAACCATATAGGCCTATAGCAAATATAGGCCTAGTGTGCCGAATTGTTTTTTTCATTTTGTTACACTCAGAATATAGCTATATTAAACGGACAATTATATATGGTATATGTTGATATTGTGATGCCATATACGATGAACTCATGGCAAAATACGTATTCAGTAAATTTTCCATAAAATCGCCACAAAAAGTACGTGGGAATGGATTTATTCCGCTGGAAAACAAACGAATGGTTTATATTAAAGAAAGAATTTGAAATATAATCGTTTAAGAAATAAAAAGGATAGGCCTCAACCCAAAAGGTTCATATTGATAGAATCCTTTTACAAGATAGGCCCTATTCCCAATCAATTTATATAAAAAAATCGACCACATCTATATTGGTGGGATTTTAACAAGGATTAAACCGTAATCGTTCACACGATTGTAAAAACTGGCTCCAAGCCGACTCAGAAATATTGTCGTTGACACGGACTTTTTAGACGGTTTAGGTATAGCAGCATTTCTCTTGGCTTCTTTTACGCGTCGGTTTTTGTAAAAGGCAAGTAAGCTTACGTGGGCATTTTAAGCGGTTTAACACACGAAGTGATTACACTCTTACCGGTTCAAAATACTCTTGTGCGTTCATACCGGCAACGTTAAACTAGCTAAATTAAGCGACTTTTGCAATTAAGCCGATTTAAATGTTTCCGTGGGAACAGGCCTTCACTTTACCGTTCCTCAGATGAATGCTGAACTTGTCCGAATTTCGCTTTGATCAAAGCCAAACTTATAGTTGAGTGTTTTTGTTGCCAACTTAAGTGCCAATATAGGGCTACTCTGTTTGACCTTTAAAGAAAATGTTATAACTACGGATTTACTTTACGTGTAGGAAAATGATCAACGGAGGAATGGCAATTTACGGTAGCCCTTTCTTTACGTATCGTGTGGGTTTTATAAGAGCCTTTCAAAAATACCCGGATACAACACTAGTGGCGCCATCTGATCTAATCTAGAGATATAGCTGCAGCGTTTAAATGCTCCAACCCGTGTAGCCTACTAATTTTGTAGTCCATAGAGACTCAGATATCGATTATCATGGGTAGTCTAACCGACTCAGTACAGGTTTGATATCTCATTTGAATATAATCTAAATAATATAATATAATATAAACATGCCTTTTTCGTTTACAATAAGCAAAAGGCTATCTGACATTTTCACTGAGCGTACAAAACAGCTGATCCACCCTCTCTAACACGAGGAGGTGCAAATATGTATTAATATTTATGTGTATATGAAGTAATAGTAGTTTATATGAATGGTGCATCAGGAAAATGACGTCGTAGATAAAGTGTATAAATTGGGGTAACAGGACGTGACACTAGAAATAGAATTTACACACATTTTCGAAAGAAATTGTGAGTGATTGGTTAAAGTTAGATTGATTACGGCGTTGAGAAGTCAATATGACAAGCAGCACAGCTATGGTAAGTGTAGTCGAGTAGTTATTGCCGATTACTCAGCTGTTACGTAACTCTTCTAAAGTAAAGATTTTCCTTATCAGAGGAAAAGCAGTATTTTATCTATACTTAACGTTAACAAAACTTGTCTATTATTTTAACATTTTCATAAAAGTTAGTCAACTTCAACTTCAAATTCCTATCATAAAACAACAATAGAGTGTTGAAAACAGCAAATTTGGAAAAAGAAGCAAATTGCAAAAAACAATTAATCTTAGATTTGTACTTCAATTTTAATTTCTCAGATTAATTGTGGAGATCACACATGTTGCACAGTGTGTCCAAATCTCCCCAAGGCAAGTCCAGACTGCTCCACAAGTACTGTATCCGAGATTGACATGCTTACTGACTATCGGCGGCCAGACAGGGACCTTCTTGTCTCTAGAATTTCTCTGACTATCGGGATCGGGGGTCAGACAGAGATCTTCTGGTCTCTAGAAGTTTACTGACTATCGGCGGTCAGACAGAGATCTTCTTGTCTCTAGAATTTCACTGACTATCGGGATCGGGGGTCAGACAGAGATCTTCTGGTCTCTGGAAGTTCAACGACTTCCCAGAGATCTTCTGGTCTCTAGAAGCTTACTGGCTATCGGCGTCAGACAGAGATCTTCTGGTCCTTAGAAGATAATTCACTATCAGGGGTTAGACAGATCTTCTGGTGTCTAGAATTACACTGACTATCGGGATCGGGGTCAGACAGAGATATTCTGGTCTTTAGAAGTTTACTGACTTTTGGGGGTCAGACAGAGATCTTCTTGTCTCTGGAAATTCACTGACTTCCGGGGTGAGACAGAGATCTCCTGGTCTCTAGAAGCTTACTGTCTATCGGGGGTCAGACAGAGATCTTCTGGTCCCTAGAGGATAGCTGACTATCGGGGGTTAGACAGATATTCCGGTCTCTAGAATTTCATTGACTATCGGGATCGGGCGTCAGGCAGAGATCTTCTGGTCTCTAGAAGGTTACTAACTATCGGGGGTCAGACAGAGATCTTCTTGTCTCTGGAAGTTCAACGAGATTTTCAACGAGACTTTATTTATTGCTGACTGTTATTCCATATTGCCCAATGAAAGAACAACTTCACCAAGAATGCAGATGTTTGGAAATTATTTTCTTTTGTATTGAAATATCTTTTTCCGGAAGTCGAACATGAAATCCCTGATAATAGAAATTACCCAAAACTTTTAATTCTTTCCATTCATTTATGGCTTTCTGATTTTCAAAGTTGTTATTTGTGAAATGATCATCTGAGAATTGAATGTCTGTAAGTTCCTCTTTGGTACAACTCTTCCAGTTTTTGTGGATCAATCCTCTTCATTTTAGTAAAACAATTGGATCTTTAAAAAGACTTGAATCTTGCGTCTGAGCACTGATTTACTTTCTTTATTGCTGACTCTGTTATATTTTCATGGTCAGCGCAGTCAATATATTCCATATTGTCTAATCTTACTTCTACGGTTTCTCTGTTTCAGTTCACAGTTTTGTGAGTGATGTCACAATCACACCGAGTGTTGAAACTCAGTTCGTCCAGTTTGACTTTTGTTAGCTTAATGGCTGGCAGGATTTCGTGGACTATCAAAATGTCGTCTTCAAATTTCTGTGACAAGATTTAGAGCTCTTGAAGATATTGTTGGAAACATTCTGTAAATAGAAGAAATCGATAATCTTGCAGTTTGTTTTCTCAGAAGTCCTCTAAGTTGTGGACGAATTCCTGGATTAATTTTCTATGTTTTGTGCATATGGGACTCAGTAGTTAAGTGGCACTTTAACGTCTCTGGCTTGGTAGGATACGAAACGTGCTCATTTTACACCCAAAGCTGCTGCAATCCTTTTGAGGTGCCGTTTCAGTTTTCCTGAAATGAACACAAGAAATTATAATTAGCAATAGAATATTTATTTCTTTGTTAGATTGAGGGTTTAAGCCATATAACATGCTATTTCACTGTTTGTACCATATACAAGCCCAATCGGTGAAGGAAATCTACCTTTCTGCACTGACAACAAAGACATAACACTGCCAAGTGCAAAATGAAGACACCACAAAACAAATCAGTTTTTTGCTTCCAAAGCTAACAGCGGTTTTCATTAATGTTCAAAAGCCGTCCTAGGCACTGCTGCCAATTTCTCGATCGTCTATACGTGGTTGATTTGGTGGCACATGTTCCGAACACTATATTCGGTTTCTTGATTATCTTCTTGAAAAGCAATACTGTCATAAATTGATTTAAGGTGACGTTGAACAGTTTATTTACTTACATTATTCGTATGCGTTGCGTATATTTCGACTTCGTTTTTGGCTTGACCACGTGCATGTATTCTGTAGTTATTAATCACAGCTTGTTTGTGTTGAACACAAACTCGACACCAAACGGTATCTACATATGATATACCATCATGACCGTTATGGATTTTGTAGCGGATTTCGGGTAGCGCCTAGCGTTCAAAAGTATAAGACGTACATGATTTCCTGTCGCCATTACCGCATGGTATCTAACACCCCTTTCACAATGACCTTAAATTGTGCTGTGTGATGTCTATATACTCATTACGTTGTTGAAGTCGTTTATTGGAGCATAGAAACGAGGTAAGCAATTTACAGTGCCACTTCCAGTAATAACAAGGGAGATTACTTTTAGAGGAACATAAAAGTCCCCAAGCCTATAACTCCTTTAATATGTATACATATTGAGGCAATACGTCTATTACGAACAACATCTTCATGATCCAAGTGTGATTTCCCCTTTAACATTGTGGGAGTATTTACAAACACATCATGAGGTGTAAAGATCTTAACCAAAACCTCTCAAAGCGCCATACTACTATCCTATAACATTTCTTTAGTCAGTAAACATGATCTCTCAATGATCTGTTGATCCATAACTGCACATGGTCTACACCCAAACAAAGGTTTAGTTGACAAAATATATTGCGCTTTAGGAATGAGCATTTGCTAGATTTGAAATTTTTACCTCGGTAGCATCTAGAACAACCGCTGTAGGGGAAAACTGTTTGCCAAAATGTTGTGCCTCTATGATGTTGCACAACTGACTTTGGTGGCCATAAACAAAATTCTTTAAATTTGAAAATACAAAAAGTTAATCCATTTATTTAACAGGAAAGTAACAGTACCCTCGCTTATATAAAACAAACTGCTTAGTTCTCTGTCTGCTTTCACTTGCTGGAACTTCATTTAATATAAAAAAAGGTTGATCTGATGGTTCTAAAAGTGACCATTTAAATTTAAAGGTGCTGTGGAATTAAGACTGAATATAAGTAAAAATAGTTTTAATCATCAAACCCAGTATAGTACTGAATTGTCTTATGTATTGTCATTCGTGTATCAAAAACTGTCAAGAGACAGCTTTCCACTGACTGCAGCATCACAGCAGCATGTGTCCGATCAGATTCTGTTTGAGATATGTGGCGACCCTCAGATGTCACTTGTATTTCATTTGCAACTTCTGGATTAATAATACTGTTTATTTGACATGTAGGATTTTTTTTTATCCGTCTTACATTCCTGTTTAAAACTGATTCTGACAGAGGACTGCCACAAAAATGAGATAACCTAGAGTGTACCCAATTCGTTTTGTTAGCTTCTTATATAATCAATGTATGATATGTTACTTTTAAATTTAAGATAGAAAACATTGGTATGGATAACAACTTCTTAGTTTATTGGTAACTACGTTTCTATGTCATTCCAGAGTTGGGT
>JAQQZZ010111179.1:0-15424 GCA_030265115.1 Mopalia vespertina | reverse complement strand
CACGGTGCTGTGTTTCGTGGACAGCTGTGCTTATCTATACACTATCCCATTACCTGATGTTAACTTCAGTCAATCTAATTTTTCACGCTAGTTAAAACTCTCTGGAAGATGCATTGTGCCTGATAATTGTTCATGTAAATCAAAACTGCGTAGTTTCGAACGATCTAAATGTTCGTTTTCTGATGCAAAGTGTTTTATGATGCAATCTTCCTTTTAGAACATTCCAGGACTATAAATTTAAACAGCGCCGGGCATTGTCGGAGTACTTTACTGATAAGTTAATCGGAGCGGTTGATTTTAATAGCTATAGTTGGAAGAGTTCATTCAGGTTGTATTGCGGAGTTATTACTGGACTATTATAGTTCTTTCCAGTGGTTACTACACCGGTTTCTCGCCAGTCCTTGTACACACCAAGTGGTTGTATATAAGACATAACTACTTTGTGCCTTTCTTCGTCAATTGTAGTCTACGGGAAATATTTGCCTGAATTTTCGTGACTGACTCAACATTTGTGGTTATTTCTCTACCGGTTGGGCTCAGATTCGTGAGAGACACCAGAGGTATCGTCCGATCGCCGGTTTCCGAACAGAACTGGTTTTCGAACATTTCATTATTTTCGCTTGCTTTTTTCTGTAACTTTTTGATACAAAATGAAGTTGAAATGTAACAGCAGTATTTCGTCAATAACTAGGAGAAAACAACATCTCCAGAGACCTGTCTGAAGGTTAATTATGACGCATTTAAGTCAGTCACGAAAACCGGTGATCGGAGTATATACGCTACAAGGTTCTTCAGTAGGTCTACTTTATGACTCATACACCGGGTTAGTCAATACGGCCGAAGATTACATTGTGTACTGGATCGATACTATCACTCCACTTCATCAGTGTCTGAAGGTAACAAACGGTGGAAAAGATCATGTACAATACCATGTATTACTGTTATATTTGCGGTTCTAAGATAAATTGCAATTCACGTAACAATTCGTGGAACCCACCTTCAAAGCGATCATGTCCTCGCTGAATGGAATAATGTGTGTGTTGTTTAGGTCTTACCGGAGCACCGGGTCGATTTTGATGAAAAGTAGTTCTGAACCCATTATCAGGATTACAAATGTGTATATTTTGTGAAGTTCCAATAATAAGTTTAAAAGTTATTGTTAATTGAATACAGTGCATTTTTGTGCTTTATTACTAAATATATAATTAATATCACACAAAAGGATATGTGTCTAGTAGAATAGCACTTGAACTGAAAGGCTGCCTCATAGTTTCTTCGCTGTCGAAACATATCAAATCGTATATGGCAAATATATTTATATTTATCTATCCGTCAGAAAAAATCTAAGGTGAGTTTTAGAAACAATGGGACCCGTTTTATTCGATTATTGTCCTGAGGGAAAATGCATATTTTTAAATATATTTTAATTTAGTCTCTAGGTAGAATCTGCCAATATGGATGGTATCTGAAAAAGGTATTCCAAGATTGGCTGTGAATCCAGTCTATATTTGATCGATCAGGGTGTGGTTAAACCTGTCTATGTATTAATTGAGCACTGTGATGCATGGGTGTAATACACATTACTATGTTAATGACTGGAAATACATACCACCATTTGACAAAAAGGAATCACAGACGATAAACTGGCCTGTTATGTGTTATGAAGTGCATTTTTTGTAAGTGAAAAAGTTATATTACATTCATTCAAATCTGTAAGTCACGTGGGATGACATGAGCCTGGACACGACCACCTGTCGCTTGGTAGCTGTAAAGTAGTCAATCAAATACCATAGCCAATGGTATGTTTCTTGAGTCCCTAATTGGCTTGACCAATCGAAATAAGTCCGTTAAACAGACGTTTCGGAAAGGTTAAAAAGGGAGAGAACTAGAAAATTAAGGAGGAGATTAGAAAAAGAACTAGGGTGAGAAGAGAGAAAGAGCGATGGCGATAGTCAGGGGTTTTCGGACAAGGTTTCTAAATTGGGGATAGACTGAAATCGACAGACATCGAGATTCGAGCTAAGTACAAATTGATTTCTTTATTTTAAACTCGAACTATTAGAACGACTCAACACTACCAGGTTATATGTGCGCTCATAACTTGTAAATTAATGTTACATTACTATTTAAAGGCGGGAACGATTGCCTCCTTTTATACTAAATTAATTATAATACATTTAATTCGAAACTTGTCTTTGTGTTATTATATTTCGGTCTACACTTGTTGGGGGTTGTATATGATCTCACGTGTATATGCGATGTGAAATTCTTTTAAATACGCTTCCACTGTATGCAACATCTCGAAAGGATTTCAATAGTTTGCATATACGTAATTGAGGCTTTTATTTGTTTAATAACATCTGTAGATAGAGAAAGCTTCATAACAACAGTGTGGTATGTCACTACCGTTACTTCATTATTTTTTGCATATATTTATAAGAAGTTGAAATTGTACTATTTCAATTTTTCAACTCACTTTTTAAGGGTTTTTATTAAGCTGTGACACAATATTGCGGGAAAAAAACTACACCAAACTAGGACAGATAAAGAAAAGTGAATGACCGTGTGTTAAATCACAGTCAGTAGATCAATGCAATTCCTTTTACAAGATACTAAAAATGTATTTTTTCTTAAATCAAAACATTGTTCCGTTTTATGGTGACCCACATTACAAATTTTCACTTTTTTTAAGTAAAGCTCTAATATAGTTTTAAATATAAAACTACATTTTTCTTATTTATTTTTTTTATATAAACTTGGAAATTAGCTTTTAGTTGGCTGTTGACTTTACATTAGCATGGAGTATTTCAATCCCGGTTTATTATCAATGTCTTATATTAGCGTAATTAGGTCAACTTTGATGCATTGTTGACCCCCTTAATGTCGCCCCCCCTCCTAATGCACCCCGTAGAAAAACCTATTCAACCAAATTATAAACAATTGAGATTTATTTACATTATTAGAATGTTTATTATTAGGCCAAACACAAATTTGCTTTTTTAAAGTTGACTTTAAGAAAAATAAATACGATTACTTCACTCATTTGAGGGTGTACCAGCCCAATAGATGAAAGGAAATCAAACTCGATACCATTAGCAACAAACAAAGAGAGAACGGAGCAATCACATGACATAATACAAAGATAATACAAATATATGGTATCCGTGTTGCCGTTATAGTTCTGAGAGTTCCAGGGCAACAGTAAGCTCAATCCCAAGCGCCAGCTGCTTGAATAAAAATAACGGTTTGGTTTTTATACACTCAGACATCTGCTTAACTAAAACAGCGTCGCGGAAAAAAAAAATTTAACATTAATGTTTTCACAGTTTTATTATTATTTGGAAAAGACATGGTGTAACTCATGTGCCGTATAAGTACCTGCTGTAATGTCAATTTGATGCCTTCCGTAAAAAGTGCCAAAAAGTGGAATGTGCCGTACCAAATGCACGCTTAAACGTAAGGTTTATTAAGCTTTTAACACAGAGCACTCAATAATTAACATTATTTGACAATTAATAAATCTGTTATTGGTTGTTTGTTGTTCTTTATTCAGCAAGATGAATTTCGGTTCCTATGACAACGTTTCATTAATTGATCTCATGGGACATCGGAGTTTCGTTGTAACCCTAAAGAAATAGATTTTGTCTTATAAAAGCAGGTCCAGTCTGCAAAACGCCTATATCATATCTGTCTTGAAGCCACGCTCATTTATAAGATATTCCTTTGGCGAATGATAAATCTAAACAGTGCTGGCTGTTTTCCTCGCTTTAAACCGCACCCCTATACATTCCAAATAGAGTGGTCCAAAGAGAGAGACCAGGAAGACGCATATGATAGAAAGTAGAACACCGTAAATCACATAATCTCTATGATGACGTGTCCATGGGCGTTCAGGGAAATGTTCCATGTACTGATCTTCTTCAGTCTTTTTAGCTAACCTATATTTCGGTGCAAGTTTTTCTATATTTTCAGAATAAATAAGTAGTCGATTAACGACAATGCTAAGCGCTGATTGGCCGTATCTGTGACATCCGGTGTATCGGGGCTTCCTGTCTGTCAGACAGTCACGTGGCTCTGAATGCGGCGGCGCTACACAACTCTCCGTCAAAACACATTTTAACCATGGCGTCATGATGCCACGCAGTGTAAAATCAGTCGAGTAGAATATCATGACCTCAGAGTCGACCATGACCGTGTCTTTGAATGTGCATCGTTCCTCTTTGTAAAATTGGAATGTGGGTGGATTTGTGTAGGCAATAACTGGCACAATTGGATTTTCTGGCCACAGCAAGAAACCTTTCTCTGACGCCAATTTTACTGCACTTCGTAAATTTTCCCCTTTCAAATTGGCTGTAGGATTTACCCATATAGCTGAGCCAAATTCTTTAAGGACAAGCTGAAAATTAAACAGAATCGTTAAATTACAAAATTATGTTGTTCATATCCCAGATAACGTAAAGAGAAATATGTGTTTATTTTCAAGGCAACGAAGCATATGCTTGTGCTTTGCATTGTCCATTTATCAATGGAGTCGATGGTTTCATTTTGATCATTCGGCGTAAGAAAAGACTGAGTATCACTCTATCTACCAAAGAGCGAACTGTTCCGAGCTAATCTCTGATATAACCCTTGTCGGAGCGAACATCTCAAACTACGGTATATATCCGCGTTAGATCCAGATATCGTCAATGCAGTTTTACGGTTTATTGACGGTATAGCTATACCCACTTGGCATTGTAAGTCTGTGAAAAGGGGAATTCCCCGTCACGCGACGTATTTCAGTCTGTTGATTGGGCAGATTGGTCAAGACGGCCGAATGTCAAAGTTATCGAATCGCCTCAGATTCGACAATATTTAGTGCATTATACCTCCTATAGACTACGGAAGAAGGTCTCTACAAACAAACGTTTGCTTACAGTTTTTGCCGTTCGAAATTACCTGCTTTATCATGTTTTATCAACGAAAACGGACTAGAGCAATTAAATGAAATTAAATGAAATCACTGCTAACCAAATCCGCGTTAGTCGTTTGGTGAAGTTATATTATGAAACACACTCGGAAGTCCTCGGATGTACTGCACACATCCTCTCGGACGTCAAACTTTCGTCGCCATTACGACATGCATGCAAGCTGGTAACATAGTCCGCGTTGTTAATTTAATTTCCAGTTGTCATATGCTTTGGTTTCACAACCTGACTTTCTTCAAAACTAACTTTGCGTATTCTAAACCATATGACATTTGCTATGTTGATTTAAGTGTATGGGAGGTATACATACGCCGATAAATAAGCTTCAGACAAACAAAATGTATTGTTTTGGCCCATATTCGTATGCATCAATCCCCGCCGAGGGTAGTGAAGATATCGCCAAAACGAGAATCACGCGAGGTTTGGCAGATTCATAAAAAAATATATATTTGTCAAACATTATAGCCACACACACTTGTATCTAGCTGTAAGCCGTCTGTTCCCGCTTGGTATGTAATTAATATGACCGGTTTGCCATATTATACCTAAAGATGGGAAACGCACTCAAAGAACTATATTCAAACTAAGTAAGACTGAATAATGTCCTTTTCTCAACTGTATCATCTCGTTACACCTGACAAAAATGCAGACATGAGGTTTAAGCTTTTGTAAAATGCCCGACAAAACGCAAACTTTTGTAACGGATGTCTTTAATTTTAAAAAAAACCGTATGCCAAATATACCCCATAAACGACATACCAAGTGAAATAATCAGACGCATTTCACTGTTCCATTTATATTGAATAAATGAAGATAGAAAAATGTGCTTGCCTCCACCGGGAATCGAACCCGGGAACGTTGGGTTATCGTTTTATAGTTACGTTAATTCTTTCTAAATGTGCTGCGTAGGGCAGTTTGTTTGAGGAGTAGTATTGCTTTCTTTACTTATCACTGAAGGAATATTAACTTTCCAACATTATTAAAACACTCCACATCTTGGTTTTACTTTTGTCAATTATTGTTAGAATATACCGCCGTCACATAAGTGAAATACGACGTAAAACACCAATCTATCAATTTAAATGTGCAGTTAATCAACAAGTATGACGCTTTGAGTATCATCTATACTCGTTCGAGCTTCACGTCAGCTTCCGTTAGCGGTTTTTTTTTTTGACAAGGTGAATTGCATGTCGGAACATCCTTCGACACTTTCCGTACCGGTACAGTTATCCCGGAGGTGGATGGAAGCAATAATATTACACGAAAATGTGTAATGTTATTCGCCGGATGTTTTGTGCGCATGCGTGGAAATCAACCAAAGTGGATTTGTATTTTTAAAAAAACACATCAAACAAACCCGTTTCTCGGGTAAAATCACATTTAAACAAAACACTGTTCCTTTTTCAGTGTATGACTTGTTGAAAATAATTCAAATTTCGTACGCTGTAAGTATTTAAATAATGGTGTAACTCCAAAGACGTCATCATATCAACACAAGAAAAGCCTTCAGACGTAAACAATAAACACGTGACATTTTCATGGGGGCATCCAAGTTTGACCAAACTTCCCCTTAACGACGAGGTGAGAATGTAAACAGTTATCACTGATATTCTCACCTCTTCATAGAAGAGAGGTTTGGTCAAAATTGAAAATGTTTGGAGATGTGTTTTAATATGCGGCATTTTTTTTCAGGTGGCAATTAAACAAATGTTTCAAACATGATCTAACTATTTTTTTTTTATTTCTCTCCCATGAAAGGACAAAACCTCCCAAAAGCCGTATTGTACATATATACGGATATGGTACAATGGATACACCGTCAGGAGTTATGAAGTACATAACGCTTTGTATAAACTTCCCGGAGTTGATTTCCGATAATTTGAAGAAAAACGGTTACTGTGGATGGAAAAGGATCGACAACTCTTCAATGATAAACGGGATGCTTTGAGCAACAAATCATTTACGTGAAGACAACAAATACATTTCTGGTGATTATTTTACCTGTATTAGAACAGCCTTCCAGGAATATTTATCCCATTGAAACACGTGGTCTGGAAACCGCTTAACGTCAACACTCCTCACCAGGCAGTTACAGTGACGTGATAGCTACAACAATACAGACATTAATTAAGGTTTATTGACTGATTGATTGATTGATTGGTCGGTCGGTCGGTTGGTTGGTTGGTTGGTTGGTTGGTTGATTGGTTGGTCGGTTGGTCGGTCGGTCTGCCGATCGACCATCCAGCCGATTAATTGATCGATTGAGAGGTCGATTGATTAGTTGATTGATTTATTGATCGATTGGTTGATCGATCGATTGGATGATCAATTTATTTGTTGATCGATTAATTGATTAAAACGGAAACCTAAGTTTCTTGATTGGATGGCTCCTTGATCGAAAGATATTCAAAGACTAGGTCCAATTTACTTACCACTTCTTTCTCACTGGTAGTCATAGATATTTCATAAACGATGAACTTTAAATCAGTTTTAGTTTCAAACAGTGGTTGAACTTTTGATTTAATTTGTTGAACCAATCCTTGGACAGCTAAGAAATCCTCTGACGTCACAGCAGTCACTATTGGTGGGAATTTTGTAGCGTTTGGAAAAGCGATGCCAGCGGAAGACTTTCCTTGTGTCTGTCTCTGTTTCTTAGAGCTGAGACCGAGTAGCGGTAAATAAGGCCAGGCGTCGCCTTTCGGTACATCAAGAAGTCGGTTAAAATTCTCATTTGGGTCCTCGCTGAAATCTTCGTCACAGAAGGCCTCTAAATCAGAATCGTCCATCCTCGAATACATAGCCCCGTAAATAGCTCCTCGATACAATAACCAAAATGCAACCGCCCATATGACAATAGAGCCCACGATATAGAACCACGCGATTGGCATTTTTTGTTTTATCTCGGTCAGCTTGTCATAGTAAGCGTACTCCGGACTAGACGACTTCTTACTCTGAAATTAAAATTTAAAAAATCATGACAGTTACCGACAAATTATAATCCATTTAAGAGATACTTGATAACGGGGCTTGGAGACGTCTCACTCTGAAATCGTGCTCAACAGGCACTATAATGAAAGATCGATTAATGCATTTAACAAACTTGACTTTTCACTCAAATGACGACATGTGAGCCCAATGGTATATACAGTCAATAGAGATACGATTGGTTCAAGAAAATAAATAAATATCTACTTTTTAAAAAGTTGTGTCTGTTACAAAAGATCAACAAGTGTCGTTTGCAACAATGATTCCCACTCGCTTAAATGATGGCGGTGTATTCCAACAATAATTGACACTAGCACAACGAAGATTAGATGCAGAGTTCTGTATCGTCTATCATATCATGTAGCCGTAGAGATACAGAGTTGAAACGCTCACAATCGTGTAATTTTAAGTTTTTACACTTATGTGTTTCATTAACTACTGTCCAGCTATGTTTTGTATTCTGAACCCTGTGATACATTTTTTAGTCAATTGCATCCTTAAATCGTCCAGAATCCGCGTTTATGTTGTCAAGCCGCCATATTCCTAACATGCCCCCGTCTCCCACAATGCATCCTGCTACTTGAGGTGCCGCTGTAGGGCAATTACACGATTTGAAGCCTTCTAACTCAGTAGCTAGTATATTATATGTAGTTCGGAGCCAGTTTGGATAAGTAAGGATTTGTGGTATTACATACAAGTAAGGATTCTGCGTTATTCAGTACTAAGGTGCGGATGGTGGCACATTAGTACACGATAAGTTAAGGTTGAACCTTATTAAGTACTAAGGTGCGGGTGTGTAGTACCTTACTACATGATAAATAAGGGCGGTGCGTTATGGAGTTCAAGGTGCGGTGGTAAGCACCTTAGTATATGATAAGCAAGTGATGTGTGTTATTTAGTACTAAGTTACGGGGAGAGCAGCGCCGTCTACGTGACGTCATATGTTATACGTTATGGCCGTGGTCCTAGGAGTTGACTCCGTTGCCCAGAGAAAGAGGACGCAAGTCTTGTATACTTGTATGGAGAATGGGTTCCTGAGTCAGCAGTTTAAAAAAGTGTTGATGTGTTCAAATTAATTCTATGCCTGACGATGGCGGGCTATGGACAGTGTAAATGACCGAGCCGGATGTCAAGTCATGTTATGGCTTTGATGTTGAAAACATGCACCACTACGTCAATAGTTTATGCAAAAGTGTCTCCTTGAATATCGGGCTTATCACACGTTCCGCAAGCAAATATGGGTAGACAGAAGAGGGGGCGGCGAAAGCGAAACATCAAGGCAGCGACCAAGGCAATTGTCACGTCAGCGGGCCACGTCAGCGGCCGCGTCAGTGACCCCTCACAAAGACTCTCGCGACTTTGCGACGGTTGCATTAAAAACCCAAACATACCGGTAGCCTACAGTGGTACGTGATCGAGGCGTCAACATGTCGAAAGCTCAGGTGGTGGTCTGGTTGAAAGGACAGCCCACATATACACATATCCAATACGTCCCAGTGCAGAAGAAAGAGTTCACCACCCTATTATGTAATAGCAAATGCTAACCCTAATGACCCACATCACAGCTCTCAGGTCACCGAGTTCATTTGAATCCAGCATTTCCATTGGTCAACAGCCTAATCCGATTGTGCACCTCTCGATCCTTTTTTGACAAGCCATCCGGCATCCACCCATGTTATAAGCATACGAATTACCACTCCGATATTTGCGCTCAGGACATGCACTCATTACACGTTGCACTCCATGACCCCCACAGCAACTCCCGCCACATTTCGTCAACTCTCTTGAGAGTCCGCCGCATGCAAAGCTTCACGGGAAGACACCTCCCCATGGCAGCACTATGGACAGCCCTTCCTTGTTCAGTAGTGCTCTTTTACCCACCTGCTTCGCACTAGATGATAAGTAACAACTCTTCCTTATTATGTAATAGCAAATGCTTGCCCAAGTATCACGGGGTGCTGGTCACACCTTCAGCCAAACTTCCACAACACTAATGGCCTCCCCTCCATCTTTCATGACATGAAGTGCAGTGCCAGTTCAGACATGCTGTGACGGTATGTCAGCCATGCTGTTGACGTGAAGCTAAGGGAGGTAACTCCACACGTCGTTGTTGTGACGTCTACTTTATGACGCCAGTATACACTTTTACATGATCTAGTGACTTAGTGGCGCATTTTGTCAACATCAAATTCATTTCGTAACGTAACCTGACATCCGGCTCGGTCATTTACACTGTCCATAATCCGCCATCGCCAGGCATTGAATTAATTCAACCCATCAACACTTATTAAACCGCTGACCGAAGACACCATTCTCCGTGTCAACTCCGATAACCGTACTAGATAACGCACAGCCTTTTCTTATCATGTACTAAGGTGCTAACCACCGCACCTTATTACTTAATAACGTACAACTCTTACTAATCATGTACTAAGGTACCACTATGCGCACCTTAAATTAGTTATGAATAACGTACAATTCTCACTTATATCTAAAAGCATAATATTTACTTATCATTGAATCCAGAGCCAAACTTGCTCCGAACTACATGCTTTTTTTTATTCCAATGCTAAACAAGCTAAGTAAGTATGAATGAAACATATACCATTTTAATGACGAAAAGTCGCCCTGCTCTTTGTCATTCTCTATATATTGTTACACAATGACTAAAAGGTACATCGGGGGATCACGTGACACAGGAGGTCGTCCTGTATGTCAATCGGTTGTACGTTGAACTGTTGGGTCTGCCGCAGTGATAGTCTGAAGTTTAACGTGCATCGGATACTCATAATTTCATAAATAATGGCATGCCAACAAAATAGTACCACAGACGTCTACACATTTAATTAAACCCGTCGCCGTCTTATCTTCTTGACTTGCGTACAGAACGCTTGGTCATAAACCAGGTCCATTTTGAATGTAGTGATATTCGTTAAATAACCTATAAATGTGCGGTCGTATCCACGCAAATTACAACTTTATAACTACACCGGGACAATGCTATGATGTCATTCAGCTGTTGATCAATGCAATTCTTTACTTAGATGCTAAACAATTTATTTATTTTTAAATCAATTGTGTTTTCATTTGATGTTGATCCACATTACACATTTTTTAATTTTTAAGCAGCTGGATTATATGTGGCTAAAAGTAGAGCTCTACCTCGGAACTTCCTGTTAAGATAGTAATGGCGCGGGTTTATACACAAGTTGCAGTCTGCGTCGAAAAGATTGATGGTACTTCGTGGTTTTCAAAATGCCGTGTACACTGATGACCAGAGAACACTATCTAACCAGCAGATACTCATAAACAATAACATGCCAACATAATGGTACCTCAGTCGTCACTGTTGAACAAAGAACATAAACTTGCCAGAAAGAAATCGGCAATTGTTGCGTAGTGTTTAATACCCAAACGAAGACAGAATGTGCAGAAATCAGAGAACTAAATGATAATTAATTGCTACACGTTTCATTACCAATTTATCCAAATATTACAACAATTGATACGCAGAATATTTGAATAACCAGTTTTTCGCAAAGAAAAGAATTATTATAATGTTTCTTTGGCTTATTCCTGCGAATCGGTGCCATTCAATAAGTTTTTAGTGTAGGACCTTAGACAAACTGGTTCTACTAGCTACAAGTTCCCATCTCACCACGATAAACTCTATGAGAAAAATGTTTGTTTGCTATTATAAACAAAGCGCTTTCGTTTCCCAAAAGCCGCATTCCCTTTATTTGCGAAGTTTTGATTGGGCGACTGTCTCGCACTTCTCTGTGGAACAATTGCAAACAAGAGGAGTCCCCTTAAGTCGTAGCTGCGAAGCGTACCGTAAAAATACGACTTAACTGGTGCTTAGATTATCATCCTTATCTTCGGTAAATTAAAAATGATCATAGATGTAAGCTTTTCAAGCAGAAGTAAACCCAAGAAAGGGTGTTAAATATATCGAGCCTCCAGAGTTTTTCTAAAACTTGTGGCCTGAGAGTGTGGACATTTCATCTTTACAATCATATTAAAAATATTACGTCGATGTTGATTTTTCAGCTTTATTGGTTGTATTTCTTACATATTATTTAGAAACAAGTAAAATTCGATTAAAATTATAACAAAAATAGAAAACGACCCCTAACTGATTGAAAATCCTTATCTAGACTAGTACGCCTGTATCCCTTGAAAAATTAATTGCGATATTGAGAAATAAAGGCATATGCATATCTGTGCAATTCGCCCACACAAGCCTGGACATTTTAAAGACACTGTGAATAACATTTTGTAAAAAGCCCGACAAATGCGAGTATAATGTCAATTTAAGTAGAAGTTTTTCCCTTAATAAATTAATACATAAAGAAATGAATACCTTGGGTTTGTGTCAGATTGAAGGTCTGTTTTAACGGCAAGGCGTAGACATTAAACGCCATGGTGATTCCGTTGACGATCGCCCAAACCATACCTAACACAAACACTTAAACTGTGATGACTTTTCGGTTAGAATTCATGCTTATGCGTGTTTTCTGTCAAATGTCTCTTTGTTAAAAGCGATTTTAATTTATTTACTGCCAGCATCATTTTCATTTTGATTCCATCTGTTGCCATTACTGATTATCAGAAAAAATATTGTTTGATTTAACAGTCATGGATCTAATTGGTCAGGAGTCAATCGACGGGGAAATATACTACACGTGTTCTACCCAATGGCACCTTAATGCCAGTGCACGTTACTACTTATTTTCCGGCTGGGCGTGAGGTGCAGGATTCGTCTCCGTCTGCACATAATAAAGGCTCACCACTTATACAGAATATGGTACTGTAGAAAAGTAGGGATTGTGCGCGTGTGCGCGAGTGTGTGGTTTCAAACTCGATAAACTACAATAGGCATGAGTCTCTGTTCATGCTGCTCGAGATATAAAACGAGTAATAAATATATAAAAAAATATATACAATACATACAAATGAACATAAAAATTAACATTGAATAAAGTAAATGTTACCCCCATTCAGCAACGCTCTTTTGTGCTCTTTAAATGATGGTAAAACGTGCAAACATTTATCTTGATAAAACAATTGATGCCAATTGTATAAAACGAATTTAAAATATTTACAATGACCTATAGACAAATAATATGTAAATATTGCATTGTTCCAATTGTTTGCAGATAAATAAGCTAAAATGATGTTAATGAGTATATAATGTATACAAATGAATGTGTGTAGATATAAATGCTATTCTGAACTATGTATGTATGTATGTATGTATGTATTTGTGTGTACGTATTTATTTGAATAAATGAAGAGAGAAAAATTTGCTTGCCTCCACCGGGATTCGAACACGGGACCTTTGGGTTACAGGCCCAACACTATGTATGTATGTGTGTATGTGTGTATGTATGTATGTATGTATGTATGTATGTATGTAAACAATTAACATAAAGTTATTCACATGGTAGTTAGTACAGCCTGGGGTGATACTCTATCAGTTACAGATGACGTGGATATTGTTTGTAACTTTTTATCAGCCACATAACGACTTTTTCCCCATGGTTTGGTTTCTGAAACCACTACTAAGCCAAAAATTACAAAACCATGGGTATCTCATTGTCTCTGCAAATCGATACCAAAAAAGAAAAGATTATATAGCTTTCAACTTAAAATCGATAATCCATTAATACGAAACACTATCGTCAGTACCGAAATAAATTAAATCATCCGCTTAGAATTGGTCGTAGGGAATATTTTTATGATAAGTAAAATCAACATAACAACGACATAATAACGGCAAAATAAGAAAAATATGAATGAGTTACTAAGCAAAATTTCCAAATAACTGACCCGCCAAATACATTTCAAATCAATAACATAGAAAAGACTGATCCCTCAATAATCTTGGGAAAACTTCAATGAATACTTCTGTACTGTTGCAGAAAGGTTACGTACCAAAATTCCCCCGAGTAATAAAGACTTCAAAGAATTTCTAAACCACCTACGGTTCAAACAACTTTGAATTCCATTCAACAACCGAATTCGAATTTGAGAAACAGAATCAAGATGCAAAAAACGATTCCGCGGGCCAGAATGGAATTCAGATGTCACTTGTTAAAATAGTTTCTAATTACATATCTAAACCACTATGTCACGTCTTTAACATGTCTTTTAATTTAGGTTATGTACCTAATGAGCTAAAGAAAGCAAAGTAATTCCTCAATTCAAATGTAACAATACGCAGCCAATTCAAAATTATAGACCAATATCCATTTTACCTTGCTACATCATAATTATGAGGAAAATCGCCATTAATCAAATTGTTGCATATCTGGAATAGTTTTGTATTCTTTGTTCTCATCACATTTGGTTTCGAAACATCTTTCATCTCTGTTCGCAACTTTAAATTTATATGAAGAATTAATTCTAGCCAAAGAAGACCACAGATATAGCCTGGTAACATTTATAGACCTGTCAAAAGCATTTGACACTGTCAACCATGATATATTACTTGCTAAACTTCAATTCTATGGTTTTGTAAACAACACTTTCTTGTGGATTAGCAGTTATTTAACAAACAGAGAACAATGTACATCATTAAATGGGCATCTTTCTTTTTCTCGCAAAATATCTTGAGGAGCTCCGCAAGGGTCAATCCTTGGTCCTATATTATTCTTAATCTACATTAATGATGTAACCCTTAACTCACTATCTGTTATACTATTTGCGTACAAGACAATCGTTTATGTATCTTCGAATGCTCCTAATGAACTAGCTAGAATAATGAATAATGAACTGGAACAACTGTATGGCTGGTTCTGCCATATATAATTTGACAACAAAGTCTGACAACTGGACAGCTTATCGCGATAAGCAACCGAAAAAAGTCCAGCTATCTTCAGTTCATCGAGAGTCGTCTCCCCTGTTCTTGGGTTTTCAAAATAGCGCGTATATATCTGAGTAGGGTTATCTGGCGCACGACCACTATTAATTTGCCATAAGCCGTATTGCTAACGTTTGGCTCCACAGCTCCCTCCCAAACTTTCGTTGGGCGAAAACCCCTAGCAGATACCTTAATCGGTCCTTTTGCAGTTGAAAAGTCTTGACAGCTGATGACCGATGACATTTTGAGTTAGAAGCCCTGGAGTGTGATAGGGGTTCTCAAGCTACCTTCAGAATATAAACACGGCCGAATCACCCCTCCATCAAATGGTGATAAATAAACAAATGTGACCTATTTAGGCTAAAATATTACACTGACCAGAAACCTCCACTCAATTACTCCACACCCATACCAAATACTCCACCAAAAACAAATTGCCAGCAGCAGAACAAATAAAACAAGACAACACACCATTTTTATTAAGAACTATACTCTAAGGTGACAAAAAGTCCATAATAGTGGTATTACGCCTGATAGGCCCACCCAAATTTTTCAAATTTTATGAAATTTGGTCTGAGAATTGCTTGGCCATATACAACAACATATC
>JAQQZZ010111168.1:0-15424 GCA_030265115.1 Mopalia vespertina | reverse complement strand
AGATCAGTTTCATAGAAGGAAATGTGGATTTACTTTTTAGTTTATAATTCAGTATTTGCTTCATAATGTAATAGTGGCTAGATTATATATGGTAATACGTAGAGCTATAGTAAATGATTAATAACGTAAACAACTAATCAGGGGAACATAACTCTAGTGCATTAAATTAGCAAGGTATTGGTCTTTGATTCTGTAAGGGAAGTCACTCGTATTGACCCATAGTTTATGGGAAAGGATAACGTAAAGGAACGACTTTTTTTAAACCAAAGGTCTTTTTTTATTATTATTCTTTTCCGTTATACAACTTAATATATTATATCCGTTGTGTAGTCTGTGCTTTACGAGCCAAGTTAATAATTATTTGTTCGTTAATAATTTGAGGTACAATTGCGGTACCGTTGTTGTGATTTACAGTAACTGATTAAATCATCTCTAAACTGTACTTCCTCGTTTTGCAGATTCCATTTCTATTGTCGTTAAGCCGACGGGGGTAATATTTTGCAAGCTTGCCAGGATAGACCAGGTCGGAGAAGACTCAAACTCCGGCGGTAACTGTGATTCCTCAGAAATTGTTCGTGTTGATAGCGAAATAGAGGAGCAATGGACATCATGGAGATCGAGTATGAGATCAAAACACAACTTTACCAGCTCTCTACAGAGATTATCTCTGAGATAATGGATTCATTTTCAATTGCTAAAAAGCCAGAGAACACAACACAATTTCATTTGTTGAAAATTATTGATAAATTTATTTAGACATTGGCGACAGACGGTACAGAAGGGGGATTGGGGAAATAAACTCAGAACTGTCTTAGAAGTTGTTAAAAACGCAACACACAGAACAAATACAAACCAAGTGCCGATAGCTTCGGCAATCCCAGCCACATCGATGCCTATTCACGAACAGCCAAAAATTAACCAATACAGGAAGTCGTTCAAGATTTCAGGCACAATAAATGGAAGCGAGGGAATAAGTTTTGCCAATGTTTGCCGGCAAATTCAATCGGCCGAAGATAGACAATACACGGTAAGAGAAATAATTAACGCTGTGGCGCATTCTATTCACCAAGGACAAGCTGTTAAGGGCTATCTTGAATCTAAAGATGATATCACCTTGGCAGAATTAAGACAACTGCGGTGGCACTACAAGGAAAAAAATGCGACAACGTTATAACATGAATTATGTGAAGCATCACAACACCCCGATGAAGATACGATTGATTTTGCCTGGCGCATGCTGGACTCGGGCCAGAAACTGACTTTTGTTTCACAAGAGGAACAGTCTTGAGTTAGTTCAATCGCGTACTTGTCCGTAAAATGACTTTAAATTCTATTCAAACTGCGGTGCGAGACTCGTTGGTCAGTCAGGACGTCAAGGAACTGCTAGAGGGAAAGCCGAGTGATGAAGATCTTATTACCGGACTTACATCGATCAGCCGTGGCTATACAGATGACCGGCACAGAAAAACTACAACTGGTTGTAAGAAAGGTAAAGTCAGTACCGTACAGACGGAAAGTGACACTTTAACTGAAATAAAAGAACAATATCAAGCTTCAATGGCGCAAGTTTCTGCACTCGAGAATAAATTAACCCCAGAGCCCGTATATTTGGAACCAAGAAGACGAAGTAGGGGCGGCTGCGCAGAATACAGGCGCACGGGAACAGAAAGGTGCGACCACTGTTTTGTCTGCGGATCGTTGGAACATTTCAAGGCAGAATGCAGAGCTCGGAGATCACGTAAATCGGAAACGGGACGCGGTAACCACAAAGGGACCTGTGTAACCTCGCCAAGAGAAAAGGAGTCCCTTCAACAGTGTGTACAGTGTGGTCGTAATGCTAACTCTGTATTTAGATGTGCCGACTGTCACCCGGTGGAATATTGTTCTGATAGTGGTCAAGCTGTTCATTGGTCCAAGAATAAACCAATGTGCAATGTTGTAAAAGAAACAGAGACTTAACCGTTTGAAATAAATTTAGGAAAATCTTCATTATCAGTACAAAAACAAACCAGAATGACAAATCTGATAGGGGCTAAGTGCAAGATGCTGTGTAAGTTGAATGGTGTACATTGTGACGTATTGTGGGACACGGGAGCACAAGTGTCTCTTTTACCAGTCCAATGGATCAATCAACATGTTCCAAAGTATGAACTAGATGGGTGACAAAATTTGAACATTGTGGCGGCAAAATTTGAACATTGTGGCGGCAAATGGTATAGGCATTCCCTTTTTGGGATGGCTCCCAGTTGACTTTCAATTAATCAGCGGGTCAAATGATAATCAGTTAAAAGTTCCTTTTCTGGTTGTTGATATTACAGATATGACTGAACCAGTGGTTGGTTATAACGTTATCGAACATTATCTGAAAAGAACAAACAACTCCGGGTGTGAAGCTCAGGTAAATCTCATTAAATCTGGATTGCCATCTGTGGAGAAGTCAACCCTAACAGCCGTTGTGAATTTGAATAATGAGAAAACCCCAGAGATATTGGGTCAAGTATCTGCTGGAAGAAAAAGCCATATAATTCCATCAAGACAGTGTGTTTTTATCAAATGTGCTACGAGGACAAGCTTTGACAATGCAACACAAGTTCTTTTTGAACCCAACCTTGAGCCACCATGGGCAGATGGATTGGTGGTGCATGATACGTTGCTTACTGTGGACAAAGGGAGTAGAGTATATGTTAAAGGTTTGTGCCAGTAACATTACATCACAGGATTTAACATTGAAAAATGGATGTGTCCTCGGAAACTTGCATGAGATACAATCAGTCATGCCATTGGATAAAGGGCCAATTAAACACTCTGTAAACAATTTATTTGAAAATTGGCATCCACCAATAGACTTAACAAAAAGTGATTTAACTCTGGAACAAACACAGCAAGTCCTTCAAATGATTTATGAGGAGTCAAATGTTTTTTCTAAAAAAATGACTCTGATATTGGTTGCGTGCCTGACCTTGAACTGGAGAAAATATCACGGATGAGACACCTGTGCAACAAAATTATGTGTATGTGCCTCAACCTATATACCAGGAGATTAAAGATTACCTCATAGACTTAATTGAAAAACAGTGGATACGCAATAGTAAGTCTTCTTATTCGAGCCCAATCGTGTGCATACGAAAAAAGATATGTCGTTACGGCTGTATATCGACTACGGAAAGCTCAACCGGAAGTCAGCTCAAAACAGACAGCCAATTCCTCGTATTCAGGATGCCTTGAACAATTTGGGTGGAAAGTCATGTTTTAGTCTTCTTGATCAGGGCAAAGCATACCACCAGGGGTTTGTGAAGGAAAATTGTCATCTGACTGCGTTCATCAGTCCATTGGGATTGTGGGAGTGGAATCGCATACCTTTTGGCCTTACGGGAGCTCCTGGAACATTCCAAGCCTTCATTGACGAGACACTAGGCGACTACCGAAACACTATCTCTATTCCATACCGTGATGATGTACTGTTTTTTAGTGATTCATTTGAGTCGCATCTCCTGCAAACAAGACAGGTGTTACAACGCCTACGACAAAAGGGGATTAAACTTAAACCACAAAAATGTGAATTTTTCCACCAGGGAATTAGGTATTTGGGACAGTTGGTGTCTAAAGATGTGTATAGGATGGATTCAGCCGAAAAGACACCACTACTAAAGCTAATAGAGAAAGCACCGTCAACGGTTAGGGAATTGAGACAGTTTCTGGGTCTTCTGGGATACTACCGGCAGTACTGACCTGATTTTCCTCGTCGCGCTAAAATCTAACATGACCTCTTGAAAAAGAAAGATGAACCGGTGAACCCCAAAAGACGGACAAACAACAGTAACCAAGCAGATCTAAGACAAAAAGTAGATTGGACAGATAAACATGACAGTGAATTGTCCTAGTTGATTGACGACCACTTGTTTGATCACGTATTGGCGTTCCCCGATTGCCAAAAGAAATTTGTTCTTCATGTTGATGCCTCACAGAAGGTACTAAGCGTGGTATTATACCAACCCTAATATAGCGCAAGGCTGTCGGTGATAGCGTATGGATCTCGAACGCTAACGCCTTCTGAACAAAAGTATCACCTTCACTCCGGTAAATTGGAGTTTTTGGCTCTTACGTGGGCAGTGAGTGAACGTTTTAGAGACTATCTTTACTATGCTCCGGGATTTACCGTTTATAGCGATAATAATCCGCTGACATATATTTTGACCACAGCCAAGTTGGACAGTACGAGACATAGACCAAGAAATACTCCAGGCATCAATCCACGGTGTAAAAACAACAGAGAATGTTTTGATAGCATCAGTCTCACTTGACTCTTCCATAATGGACAATCTTGAAACACCCAATAAAGTGACCCTCCCGACTTTATCAGTGGCCGAGATTATCAATGCCAAAAAAGAGGACATTGAGACAAGGCAAGTCCTGAATCGGATAGGTAAAAGAAGACCACTACCATGTGAGTTAATCAAGATCAGTATATTGATGAAAGAGTTAAAAAAAACTAAAACTGCAATTTAACAAAGACAATGTTTTGATTCGAAAGTGCACTTTACCAGGTGTCCCGGTTATGTGCCAGTTAGTGCTTCAAAGGAGTATAGGAGGCAAGTTCTACACGACAATCTGGGATATGTGGGCTCAGAGAAAGTGGTTGCATTGGCAAGAGGAAATAGAAGTCTATGTTAATAGGGGTTGCAGCTGTATGAAGGACAAGAAACCGGTTTTGTCAACAAGAGGGTCTATTAAGCCTATAGTCACCTAGTCATCTTTTGAAATGATTTCTATTGACTTTCTCCATCTAGAGCAGTCCAAATGTGGGTTTGAGCACTTGCTGTTAGTGGTAGACCATTTTACGCGATTCGCACAGGCATATCCTTCCAGAAACAAAGCTGGCAAAACAGCGGCGGAATGCATTTTCAACGATTTCATACCAAGGTTTGGCTTTCCAGAAAGGATCTGACATGATCAAGGCAAAGAGTTTGACAACAACTTGTTTCGCCGTCTTGAGAAGTTATGTGGGATGTCTCGGTTAAGAACCACACCATAACACCCTCAGTGCAACGGAAAAGCGGACCATTCTGGGAATGTTACGCAAACTGCCACAATGATACAAATCAAATTGGAAGGATCATGTCAGTAAGCTGGTCCATGCCTACAACTGTACTAAAACGACACCACAGGATACTCTCCGTTTTTCTTGTTGTTTGGACGTTCACCACGTCTTCCGATTGATATCGTGTTCAATTTGGGTGAGGATTCCAGACAAACACCTCGACAAGAATATGTCAAGAACTGGCGGGACTGCATGAAACAAGCCTACCAGCTGGCTTCAGAGGCAGCGGAAAAGTCCGCAGCAAAGGGAACGAAGGGTTATGACAAGCGTGTACGAAGCACCGCACTCCTGCCTGGTAATAGAGTGTTGGTACGAAACTTTGCGGAGCGTGGTGGCCTTGGCCCACGTTCAGGGTGGGAAAACAAAATCCATGTGGTCACCGAACGCCTGGCACACGACAGCCCAGTCTACCTAGTAAAATCAGAAGATGGCTCCGCGTTATTCACCGAAATCTACTCCTACCTTGTGATGGTTTGCCTCTGGAAATCCGACCTTTGCCAGAGAAGCTTCCACCAACGAAGGTACCAAGGAAAGTGTCACAGACGTGCATGGTACCCAAACCGGTCGACTTCGACTCGGATTTCGACTCAGACTGGGAGTGGCCTGAGTGGTTTACTGAACCACATATCCCTGATCTCGACACAGAGGCCTCGTCGTTTCAACCCAATCAACCTCTGTCAGCTTAAGATCTGGTCGCACCAGCTGTGGACCCAGCTAATACAGCGATAGATCCTGTTGTTCCAGACCAAGTAACTGATGAACAGACCTCCTTCAGTACTTACGTATGACTCTATGGTTAACATTGCATTGAATCGCGCGACTGTAGTCGCTTGCATGAACACACGGGAGATCAGTCCTGGCCACCAATCGCTGGCGATTAAAATCGGCCGATAATATCAAACATGTTTGATCCGAGCGACTGGTCGGCCGACGGGCTTCGGCGATCAGAATCGTCGTCGTTGGCCTGAACACACGTGGCGATTTTTTCAGCGATCGGTACAATCGCCGCGATAGGGCGATTATAATCGTCCGTGTGTCCCCCGCATTTCCGTCATTATTTTACCTGGGTCATAGACGCCTACTGTCGTTGAAACGGCTTAACTCATTGGTCGGAGGATTTAGGGGAAACCCCAGATGGGACAAGATTATGTGCCCATATTCGACTCAGATAACACGATAGAGGTTTGTAATGTACCAAGGTTAATACACCCATGTCTTATCTTTGGCTCGCGAAGATGGTTCAACCTGGCTTAGTCTTCAGTCTGACTGCTCAGGTCTACAGCGTACTCATGCCAAAAAAATTAACTGACATGTGAAACAAAAAAATTAACCAGGATGTGAAACCCTACTGGATCTCTGTGACGATAGCTGAAGATGATTTGCTTGCTTGTTTATACGCGGACAAAATCTGATCACTTCTTTAAGCGAATGTATATTGGTACCTAAACAGGTCTAAGATGGTTTAGTGACCTCTCTGCATATTCAACTTGACCATCCCTCTTCTCATCAACTGAAACTCTTCATCAAGCGCAAATTATTCGCTCTATGGATCGAGTTGTGGATCGGGCCACATCTAGCTGTCACCATTATGCATCCCTGAAGAACTTCTTTTACGACTTAATCGTTCAAACAACCGAAGAACGAAGCCAGCATTGTAATTTCATTCGCAGCAATGCGTAATGCCAATCATATTCATAGTGAGCAATCAAAAGCCCTTCGTGGTACAGCTTGTGAAACCCCACTATCCGTTTCTGGCAAAAAAGTCTGCCCCCTCCCCCTAAAATTACACCCTCCCCTACCCCTATGTTTCCGGTTAAACCAACCATAATGGACACTAACACAACCAAGATGTGAAGCGTTTCCATTATGTTGAAAACATCTCTCCTCTTCAAACAAACTTCACTTAGCCAGAGGGCGTGAAGAAAAGGAAGCCACGCCAGTATTCTACAGTTAAATGTAAACTGTTATGTCGACCAGAGTTACCCGTTTGTGGCTAACTCTTCTCTTCCTAGCAGTCTTTTGAATGCAACCTGTTTGTAAAATTGAGCACAACAAAAGTTGCTCTTCTGGCATTTGTTGGCAGTTCATGATACCTTGATAATTGGGAGCTACTTAGGTTCTCATTGGCGAATAGTGTTCCGAGTTTCTGACTTTGCCGGTGAATCTTAATAGTAGCCGAAACTATGAACATGCTTGGGCAGAACAAATATGCTTACCTATATTAGGTTATCAGTGCTTTCATTTAATTGCACTAGCCCGTGTCCGTGGAACGAAAAAAACTGTCAGCAAACGGTCATCCACAAAAGTCTATCTATTAGGCAACTCTTACCTTCTTCCGTTGTCTACGGGCGTATAATCCACTAAACTTTGTCCAATCGATAACTTTGACATTCAGCCATCTTCACAAATCTACCCAATCAACAGATTAATTTGCGTCACGTAGCGGGGAATTCCCGATTTCACAGACTTACAACGCCAAGGCTGTGTAGCTGTACCGTTAATAAAAGATAGGATAAGCACATCCTACCTTTTCGTGCATGAAAGGATAACTTTAAAAACTCGTCCTGCGAATTTCTGTTATTTTTTCTTTAAAAATATTGATGATTATGTAAACCTTGCGCGTTCCGGATAACTTTTTACACAATCAAATATACAGAAATCATGTAGAACACTACTTTTTATGATATATAGTTCATACTAGATTCTACTGTCGCCTGTTCTCTAATGCAACATTAGGACGTTATTCTTTTGCATTGTGACGTCATTGCCTGAGCGCATCAACCAATGTCCAAGCCTAGAAATGAAACGTGTCGTGCAGCGCCCAGTGTGAATTGGACAGGACTGATTTGTTGTCTTGGTGCGGCTACTTACTGTCAAGAGAAACCACTATCATATTCAGGTGAGTTGCCGTTGAGCACGGTGTTAACCTCAATCAGTGTAAATGGCAGCAAGATATAGACGTCCTGTAACCTACCCTCGAGCATCTTCGCTAACCAAGAGTTTTATTTACAGAAACACGTGGATAGCGAAGATGACCTATATATATTTTGAATAAATGAAGAGAGAAAAATTTGCTTGCCCAAATGCCCCGGATTCGAATCCCGGTGGAGGCAGCAAATTTTTCTCTCTTCATTTATTCAAAATATATATATATTTATTTATGCTATATCAGATTCAAAATAAAGGGAAAACAAAGCGGATTTCGTTACATTAAAAATGTCTTCTTTAATCAGTTAACTTTACCATAATAACAAGCATATTGTGGGTCAAACTTGACCTCCCTAAATTCCAAGTTCTTCAAGCTTTATGTGGTGTGGTGTAGTTCTGAACATCATATACATACTAACATTAGTAAGGAAATGTGGACAATATATCTAATGGGCATCTATACATAACGGTCACAAAATTACGGATACATTCTTATTGTCACTTAATGGCTACGGGTTTCCATGGAGACGGTCACCATGGTGAACTTGTGATGGTTGGTGATACAAATTTATCTTAAAAGATTTTAACAGACGTTCAGAGTCTGGTACAAATCAAACTATCCTAAATTAACAATTATAATAAGATTTTCGGATACAATGTGACATTAAAAAAAAAAATTATACCTCTTAAAAGGCAAGGTTAAATAAAACCAAATGGAAAATAAGACACTCGGATGCTAGTATATAGATAGCAAATATTATTTCAACTCACACTATTTCATAATCAAATCAATTCTGGTTTTCTGGCATCGCCTGAACGAAATGGTATCTCGAATCTTCGAAATGCCAATCAACGACACTTGATAACACACACTATTTGCCCTTTGTTGATCAAGAGAACACCATTCGTCAAGTCGAAGGGACACTCAATCATAGAAACACCATCAAATTGCCAAAGTTTGTCCGACAGTTTTCAAGGACTGGCAAATGTATAGACTAAGAATAAACTACATTATAAGTTTCATGATGAAGAAATCACCCAAATAGGTTTGGTCTTTACAAAGAGGGCAGTGAATTGACTACCATCGAATTTAGAAAGTAAAATGAAAACTAAACAACAACTGAATAATGTATCATGAAACCACGGTAAGACTTTCAAGCATTTTCTCTTTTATTTATTTATTTTCAGTTATTCGGCAATAATAATAACATGTGTAAAACATACTAACGGTAAGCTTAAACTGGTACCTCCATAAAAAAAGAAAAAACTTGGCTGGCTAGAAGCTAAACCAGACAGGGATCACATGACGCCGAAATGAACACTTAACCTCTCCCAACACATAAATTCTCATTTGCATAGTACATCTGAAACCCCAGTGAAATAACCCAAGTATTAACAACATACCTTCCATATTGATAGGTAACATGACCAAAAACGAAATGATATAAATTATACTGGTCTCCCATTATACAGCGCATTGGTAGAATCAGTCTGTAGTGGGTTTTAATTAGGCTATGCATGTACTTTAGGCCATTGCACGCATATGATGACATATCAACCCGAAGGGTGAACAAAACCCCTTTGATGCTATAGCACAAAACGATAACAAGAAACAAGACAAGCACGGACTAATGACAAGGTGCAGTATCAACGCCCGTGTCGATTGACCTCTTGGTCCCGAGATAACCAGGGGAGTGATAGAAATTTATCTACAATTGCCCAGAAGGTCTATTGTCATGTCGCCCTAAAATAAATCAACACTGACTGGGGCAGTGAGTGATGTTGTTATATCATGTTATTTTGTCAACCTGAAATACCCATGTAATAGGACACAAGCATGTTTGCTAACAGTTTCTTGGGTAAATGTTTAAATGCACCACTACAACAGAATATATAACATGTCTTATCATTCTAAACGTTATTCACGGACCTACCTCGAGATTTCATACGGAGATCCTCGCTCTAAGGTTCACCGAACCATCTTTTCACTTATTATACTGTTTTTCGTGATTTTTATTGAAAGATGATCACATAATGTACTTCACAATCAAGTGTGGAAGTCAAACACTCCAAGATTAGCCAAAGCACAGGTTTGATACATCCAAGAAAATAAGAAATTGAAAGAACATAGTTCCTAACGTCATTCAACATGAATTGAGAAAGACGATACAAGTCTTATACACTACCATCGACATTGGGTGTCTTGGGTCAGCGGTTTTAAAAAGTGCTAATGGGTTGAATTAGTTCTATGGATGACAGTTACGCTATGCCGATGGAGTAAATGAAAGAGACTGATGTAAACTCTTGTTTTGCCATGACTTTGACGTTGAAAATGAACCAATGCGTTAATATTTCAAGCAACAGCCACTGCTGGAGTCATAAGCAGTATTGAATAAATCATATCCAAACCTGATTCAAAAACAAGGAAAATTGACTTTGTTTAATGTTGATGTAAAATTATACTTCAGGTTAATTCACTTATACAATGAGACCAATAACTTTTTGAATGGCTAACATCTTTCAATTTTGGTCAAATTAAAGACTTAATCCTAACGATGTGATGCGTCAAGTCATTTGAAATCAAACCGGAACAGTCTTAATCAAGAACAGTCAGCTAAATCTTAAACCAGGACAATTTTGAATTTAGTGATATTCGCTAAAACAGCGTAAATTGTGCGATTTTAGCCATATAAACTACAGCTGTATACATAGACCGAGACTATGCTGTAATGTCATGCAGCTAACTTATGCAATTTGCTTTTTTAAAATACTATCAGATTTCATTATTTTTAAATCAAAATTTGTTTCCATTAAAAGTTGACCCACATTAAACATTTTGTGCAGCTGGATTTTTCGTTAGTGTAGTAAGATAGTGATGTCGTGGTTTTATCCCAAAGTTCCCAGTCTGCATGGTTCCGAACATCGGAGTCCAGGCAAGATGGCTCTGTGATACCTTACAGCTGGAATCTCCACATGAAATCTCGAGGTAGGTCACGAATAACGTTTAGAATGCATGTTTATGTCAAATTGTGTTACATCAACTATGACTACAACTGCTTAAGTTATCCAATTATTAGATAATATTTTGGAATATTTCAAGGTATTAAAATACATTCCTAAATAAAAAGCTTCATTTATTTTGTAAAGCTTTATTTCGTTTTTCAGATACAAAATCAAAATAGCATTGCTGTAGAAGTTTTTATTTCTTCTTTTGATATACTTTGCGTAAATTATATCTATGGATTAAAAAGTTGGATAAAAATAAGCACTCAAAGTTTTAATACACGAGTACATACAAGTATATATATAAAAAAAATAATAACTGTTGCTGAATTAAAAGGAATTTATTCATGCCGTTAACACACAATTAAACAAGAGCAATGTGAAGATTGCATAATACGCCTGTCCAGTATCAAATGCCTTAACCATATACAACAAATAGATTCCATAAAGCAAATTTAAACAAGTCTAAAAGTGCTTTAAAACATAGTGTTCAGGCAATATTATATTCATCGGGTGACATAGTTTACAGAGAAGATATAGTTAGCGGCAAGTTTTGACAAAAAATTGGACAACATTTAAGAAAGATATTAAGCAGAAAAGAATTGAACATTCAGATTGCAATACTTATGGTACATAATTATGCACAGTTTACGCTCAAAATAAAACTGGACCTTCGTCTTGATAAGTTATAGCAACTGAGCAAGTAAAATAAAAATCAGACAACATTAAAGCAATATACTGAGTAAAAACGATTCGACCAATCAGACTGCAATGCAGTAATTAATTTTGCATTGTTTTCGCTCAGTTTCAAACTTGACCTCCGTCTTCATAGATTGTAACTGTCGAGTAAGTTTGAGAAGAATTGGACAACATTTAACCAAGATATTGATGGAAAATGAATTGACCAATCAGATTGCAGAACGGTTCCTAATTATGCATGGATTACGCTCAACATCGACTTGACCTTCATCTTTATAGGTTGTAGCTAGTAACCAAGTTTGTTGAAAATCAGATCAAGTTTAAGCAAGATATTAAGCGGACACTTGGATTTCGCCCACCCGCCAATGTGAATATATAATACACACGGACTAATGACAGGTGTATAAAATGACATCCAACAAACTGGCCATTGTGTAATGGAGTAATACGTGGTATCTAAATTAAATTAAAAGAATTTCAATACCTGACTATCCCTTTTGAATTTTGCTAACACTAGGAATTGTATACATAAATTGTCAAGCAGTTATGACAACTCAAAATTGAGACATGCCATCCAAAGAGAAACTGGGGAGGATTTATGAGAGTCTAAACTCAACCAATATCCTGAGACTGTTGTACAGTAAACAACACGAGTAACTAGCAGGTCCACCACTTTTTTGAGAACAAAAAAAATGCTTATAATCCCAGTCAAATCCCTTTTCCTACTTTTGTTTTAGAACCAATTTTTTTCTTGAAAGAGCCAAAGAGTAAAAGTTATTGTGTTTTTTCCCATTTTGGTGCAATATGCAATGTTTGCCACATTTTTTTTTTAAACTTAGTGAAATAAAATCATATCTATGGTATTAACCGAAAAAGCAAAGTTAAAAGATAATATATGAATTTGAGTGATGGCCGTTTTGGTTGGTGCAATAAGATGAAATGCAATCCCACCAATCTAATTAAAATCAGATCTCAAAAACACTCCCGTGTTTTGTTTGTCGCTATATTGAGATCTAAGGCAATCACTCCACTTATACTGTTAAATTAGGTCAAGCTTACTGGGGTACACAAAAGGTCACAGTTTCAGTTGTCCAATAAAAACACAGATAACACGGGACAATTGTAAACACCAAATTCAGCCAAAACAAGCAGAAGTTGTCCAATTGTCTTCTGTGTTGATGTTGTAAGTCACATGTAAACAGGGGAGAACGAAATTCCACTCAAATTTAATTATTTGAATGGTGTTTGGCGATTGTGCGTGCATGTATCCGTTGGTCATGTAAAAATACGCAGTCAGGAAACTTCAGTTCAAAAAGAAATCTTCGGCTATTACAAACCAGAATTGAGAAGCAGCTCTGTGATTGATCAATTTACGAAATCAATCGAGGTTGTAGGTGGGTTGATTGCGTTAGATCTCAATAAAGCGACAAACAAAACACGCGGAGCGTTTTTGAGATCTGATTTTAATTAGACTGACATGTCTAAAGACATGCATTTTGAAAACAAAATGCAAGGGGGGAAACTATTTTTACGGAATTAGATCATGTTACTTATCATGTTCACAAACATTTTTGACGGACGGAAGGACAGATGGACACTGAGTGGCATTGTTAAGTCCCCCCTCTACTATAGTAGTGGTGGACACATTTCTTTTAGTACCAACGTTTTAATAAAAACTCCAAATAAGTGGAGTGCCTCAAATCTTTAACATACAAATGCATCTTGTTGGCATTTTAAGCCAAAAATTCCCAAACAAATTGAAATCCTACAGAGGGCCTTTAAAAAGGGAGACAGGATTACAACAGCAGATTTAAAAAAAAAGTATATTATGGGAATACTGGGCTTTGGAATACTGTAAGTTATTGTGCAGGGAGCTATAATATATGCAAACTAAAGCTGCCAAAATAAAGTGACATTTGCAGAAACCTTAAAGTTAGCGACCTAGCTATCATGTCTAATAAAGACAAATTCACGATCATATGTTGGTTACTTGAAGTGTAATTTCAGAGCTCATGGTGAGTATAATAAAGTTGACTAATGCACCATTGTCCTACCTTTAGAATTTAAGTCAGTTATGGTGATTACTTTGTTGTACTAAAAATCAACAATAGATGTAATCGTACGGGTGAGAAGCCCATACTTCTTCATTTTAGGCAAGCCCAAGGTGAGTGATGATTCTCATCTCATGAGACACTTTGTATTTCATTTAATCCTAGATAAATTTACCTCTAATTCATCAATAATGTGCTATAAATGAGAAACGGTAATTGCCCTATAGGAGACTAGGTCCAGTATAAAATATTATTTTCTGGGACAACCTGATTTTTTTTTTCTATATTTCTAACAAGGATTAAGAAAGAAATTATCTTTAAACAAATACTTAAAATCGCAGATTTAAAGAAAAAATAAGCATCACTGAACAATTATGTTTCAAACAGAAATACAGAAAAATTACTGAATAATAACAAAGTAAAAAAGCAAATACGAGACATTTAATGCGTAATACATGTACTTTAGAAATGTATGTATGTAAAATAAACAAAAAACAAAACAAAATCATTATTGCATGCCATACAAGATAAAAGTTGCGGAATTTGTTGATATAACATCAGAGTGTCTCTATGTATTCTTTTTTTATGTTTTTTTTTAATTTTTATGGGTACATCTCTTAAATGTTGTGAGAACATGTTGGTTTTTTCACACTTAGCTGCTTCCTCATCCATGCAGTTTTTAATTACATAAAGGATATTTTATGTATAGTCACCAAACTAACCTGGATGTGACCATACCATCAGTGGTATATTTACAGGAATATCTAACATTCTTGTAAGTCTATCATACACAGTGAACCCTGAGATGCCAACTAGTGACCAGACCAGAACAAAAAAAAAAATCAAATTTGCTAGTCCGAGTCCGGAGTTTGAATCCCGGTGCAGGCAAGCAAAATTGCCTATATCTATAATAAAAACATATACAGCACAGATATCAGTTAACCCTAAATAAGCCAGTTTTCCCCACTTTCTGGTTTATTAGCGAGGCAACATACAGATGCTCCAAGATTTCTGGTAGATTTCTGGTATATTCAGATGTCAGTATGCTCAGATATGTGCTATATTGCGAGGTCTGTGGTATATTTAGGTCAGTTTATTGAGGTTTACAGAGGTCAATATACTCAGGTTTCTGATATATTCAGGTTGAGGGGTTCAGTATACTCAGGTTCATGGTCTATTTACTCAGGTTTCACTGTACATGAATGGACTCGTCACCTAGGCAGTTTCAGTATGCTCTTCCTGTGTTTCAGACAGAGGTGCTGCTGTATCCATGTTATTAGTTTCTGGAGCTTCGTCTGTGGCTGCAGGGCCTGGGGACTTAGGCAGGCTAGATGAAAGAAATCCTCCTTTTACAGGACTGGTAGAGTAAATGCCCCTGGGTTGGTCAGCCTCCTCCATTGATCGGCTTCTCGAACGTCCCACACCATCCTGCGATCCCTGCCTTACCATACGTGGCATCGGAACCCCACCAACTGTAACAAGATGTTTATTAATGATGATTTTCGATGTAATTTCAAAAGACAGACTGGCCTATTTTAGTATGCAGTGCAGATATGCAGATGAGGAATAATATGTTTGTTTGTTTGTTTGTTTGATTGGTGTTTAACGTCGTACTCAAGGGTATTTCACTTATATGACGACGGAC
>JAQQZZ010111157.1:3063-15425 GCA_030265115.1 Mopalia vespertina | reverse complement strand
ATTGTATAGTGGTGTAACAGTCAATACTACAGGTATAAATGGGTTTATTATGACAGGTCTCCTGGTGGATGTGATTGCATAGTAGTGTAACGGTCAATACTACAGGTATAAATGGGTTTATTATGACAAGTCTCTTGGTGGATGTGATTGTATAGTGATGTAACGGTCAATACTATAGGTGTAAATGGGTTTATTAGGACAGGTCTCCTTGTGGATCTGATTGTACAGTGGTGTAACTGTCAATACTATAGGCTTATTAGGACAGATCTTCTGGTGGATGTTAGCTTAAAGTGGTGTAACAGTCTGTATTAAAGGTGTAAATAGGTTTATTATAACAGGTCTCCTGGTGGATGTGACTGTATATTGGTGTAGCAGTTTGTGCTACAGGTGTTAATAGTTGTGACAGATATTTTGGTGTATTTGACTATACACGTTGGAGTCATTCTAAGTGGACAGGATGTACCGTACGTACCCTTTTTCAGTACGTGCATCTCGAAGTGGCAGTTTATTATATAGTGGCAAAATATTCTGTAAAATTCCTGCAACGTCTGCATTGGAAGATAAATAATAATTATTTATAAACACAATCCATCAAGGAAGCGTAACCTATTAGTTTTTTAATCACTGTCTAAGCTAAACCGCGGGAAATACCGAGAGTAACCGGAAACGTCCTCGTGGTGGCTGTAGTATGTCTTCGCTACTTTCGCTGCTTGTTTGCTATCCATCGAAGAAACTGCTATATTTTTAAGACGGTGGAGTCTTTAACAGGCTAAAAAAAAACAATGGCTATGTCATGTTATCACGCTAGTTTATAGGCGACAATCCCGGTTGCGGCCATAACCAGGAGGAAAGCAATCTCACAGTCTGTAGAAGTCTGAAAACTGGGGTTCTGAGGCTAGAGGAGCTAGTTTATGAGGAAAGACTTATGCGTACTCACGAATCGCGACGTCGACATCCCGGAAAGTCCGTACAACATGGCCTTGGCGTCGGGGCTCATCGTTGATCCAGTCAAGGCACTTTTGCACCGCCTCAGAGGTCGAGCCACAAGGCCTACTTGGTGGTCAGAAACTCCCTGAGTGATACGTCCGCCAGCGCCAAGTGTTTGGCGATAATCCCTTCTTCCGGATAGCACTTACTGCGGCGGCGAAGAACTTCTTAGCCCCATTCCACTGCTGGTAGGGGTGCATGCCCTGAGAATATAACTGATTGGGGACGTCTTCGTTGGTGACCTCGATCTTCTGGATTTCGGGGTTTTAGAAGGCCTCGGTATCCCACTTGAAAGCAGCGCCTGGGTCCTCGATGAGCATCAGGATCCCCTTCATGCTGCGGGCGGGCACGTTCTTGTTAATGTTCCACACAGAGTCCTTATTCTTGCCGATCTTGCGGTGACACAGGAAGCGGTCATAGAGCACTGCAAGGTTCCCTGCATACTGACCCCTGATAATGCGGGCCAGGTCTGGGTGTGTCACCTTCTCAAACTCAAGACAGATTGTGTCGACACTGTAGCTCGTTGTCTGTAGATTCCCCGGTGAGGGTTGAGCGGGCGTCCGCAATTCTCAGCTGGCATTGTTTGGCTGTATTAGAGAGCTACCACGTCTTCAATAGTGTCTTCACCATGGCCACTTTGTCAGTTTGACAACCCTGCATTTAATGTCAACCACATGAATGACGCGGGCGCCAACGATGATAGGAACGACGATGTCATCTGACCAGATGCGGCTAGCTTTGCGACTCAACCATTGACGGCTGAGCGAGCGGGACAGTTTCTTTGCAGCAAGAACTGTTGCAGTTAGCCATGGATGACCACTACTGGGCCATGGCTGAGCAGCAAGGGATGACCATATCCGCTAGACGTAATATGTCGAAATTCATCATCGATGCTCTCGGGAAATTGCGTCTGAAAGCATATCCCGAGGTCAACCTGACCAAAGCCTCGGGCGAAACCTTAAAATTTAACACGATCGCGTCGAGCTGGAGAAGAGAAAGTTGGCTGAAGTAGCCGACGAATTCAGCAGGAGACGTGTCGCAGAACGCTTGCGCAACCTAGATGATGAATGAACGAGCGTCGCGTCTTGAGGTGGCCTCAAGTACTAGAGAGGCTCTGCGCTCCCAAATCAGCCACATCCGAGCAAAGATTAGCCGTATTCCCAACGACGCTGGCCGATCGCGTCCTCACACTCTTTCGAGAGCAAGGCATCACGATTGCAAGCATTCTCACGGCTCTCGGCATGATCATCTTGACAATGGTTCTAGCGCTTACAGGAGGTACTTCGGCAGGCGGCACCCCGCCGCCTCCCAACGCCGTCTGACAAAGGCGGCCTCAAAGACTGGGTCAAGAAGATCCGGCAGAGCGTCGGAATGGTCCTCGCCAAGTTGGCTGGAAAGACGGCTACAGCTCTACCTGAGATCATCGGCTCCGTTGTACTTTGGCTCCTGAACCTCCTCTCGGAAACGACCGGATGGCTGGCCGGAAATATATGTGGTGATAAAGGTGTTCCAATCATAATTGTGATCATGCTGTATGAAGTCGATGTGATATTTACTGGGGCTTCTCTTGAGAGACATATGAGATTAGTCGTAATACCCTGCGCTGGGACCCTGCCCGTCACGTGGTACCCCTCGCTGGTCCAGTATGAATAGGCCTTCCAAAAGCCCTTATTAACCCCATTCCGCCGCCAGCCGGTAACAGGAGACACGCCCATCTCGCTGCAAATTCGCTAATACGCTCTTCTATTGTACGAGTTGTATGCTTCCCAGACTTGGTCTTCGGGGAGAGGGGTCTGGATCTCTGCCAGCATCCGGCGTATCTGGTAGAAGAGATGAAAGCGATATAGAGCGCGGATTTGGGAATCAGTGGCGGAGAGATGTTCCTTTCCTGACACACCGCAGCCTGTGGTGACACACCAAAATTGACTTGGTTCTGCCAAAACTGCATAGGGTTGCTGTCCCACGCCTGTATCAATTGATTACTGGACACTTTCGGCAGAACGTACTTCTGAAACACGACTGGGAACATGGCTTGGAAGGAGTATGACTTGGTGACCTGGAATGTGGGCTCTCTCGGGTCACTGGCCGTTATGAAATCGCTTTGGGGTCCTGCGATCACTGCATATTTCGCGTCCTTGTTGAAGGTAAACGCCGTAATCTCCATTGTGCATGATGTATCTAACGCTGACGAACATTCAAAAAGGCGAGGTCGTTGCGTTGCCGGTTGATTGAAAACGAGAAAGGCGTGTTCTAGATTGCCCTCTGTGGCTTTACCTACAGCCCACTCTGATACATTATCAGCGCCAAGTTGCAGAATAACCGCTTACGTGTTCAGGATGAGCGGAAGAATATCTTTATACCCGATGGCTGGGCACACACATACTCAAGCCTCATGGAGCCCCTCTAAAGTTACATTCATCGAGCGGTCGCCTTAAGATCCTCACCACTACCAAGACGATTACACTGTCCAGGAGGCTCGGGTCGACGTTAGGGTTCGTTCCTAATAGTAGACCTGCGCCGGAGTCCTCCCAGTAATTGGCCGAATATGCCAGCAAACTGGCGATCCACCGCGAACTGTTCGTTCACCTGAGCGAGCTGAGCACTTCCAAAATCCTGGAGAACGGTGCTCCGAGCCCGTTGCTGCGTCCCGTGCTAGTAGAGAACGAGCGGTGTAACGGCGGCCGGACAGTCTCCTTTCCTACCTTACAGTATAAAAGACTGGCGACAGGCGTCATCCCCACAATAACTGTCAAAGTTTTAGACGAACAAGGGGGTAACTTAGATACCAACTACCTGAGCGCGGTGTTACGTCTGAGAACTATTTAAGCAACATGACAGATGCTGGAGGGCCTGGGACCGTTGGTGTCAAACCCTGTTCAACTGCTGACCTTGCAGACCTGGGAGACACTGAGGGGTATGGAGAGGCTGGAACAGAAAACACGCTGTATGCTTTCCAACTGTCTGATGGAGTATACAAACGAGTTGAAGTGCATGCGCCCCAGCAGAGCGCTCCTCTAAACTTTGGTGACTTGAAGGATGTCACTGTGGGCAGTCTAGTCGCCAATCGAGATTACAAGCTGCACTATACTGATCAAGAATGGAAACCAGCGGTTGATACGATCAATGTGCTGGGTGTATTTAGCAAAACCCCACGCCGTCAAAAAGATCGGAACAAGGGCCAGCTATTGGCTGCATATGTTCCGGGGCTCAAGAGAAACATAATATTCGAGGACCACCCTTTGCATAGCTATGTATTGGGAACGAAAGGGTCCTGTTTTGGCACATTACCCCTTACCAGTGAATTTAGTTCTCGTCTTGTTGTGTCCGGTGTCACCATTTCCATTGAAGTGGTCCTTGGAGATCGCCCAAACGACTTTGTCTCGCTCATCGATGGTGTTAAATTTACATAGGTCCCAAAGGCCTCAAACCAACTTGTGTACATCTACATTAGCGTACCAGACGGGCCGGTGAAGCCAATCGTACAATTTAGCCTGTCGAGCGTCACCCACCAGATTGCAAAAAGAGGGTTGTCCCTTAAAACTCTGCATCTTGGCCCTATTAAACTTCATCATCTATATTACAGCTCCCACAGCTTCACTGGTTCCTATTTGAAGACCTTGATAGATAACGCTATTGCGTAGCTATCATGGGTCTCTATCCCATGCTTGATGAAACTGATACTCCGTTTCAGCAACAAGACACTAAGTCAGACTCACAGAGTCACGGGCTCCAGCTTATAAGCGAGATAGAGCATCGCCTAAAGAAGGCAAAAGAGATTAGAGCCTCTCTTTACAAGAAGCACCACCGGGGGGAGAACGCCTGTGATGGCATTGAGACGCCGTCGCTCTGGGGTTAGGCGCATCGGGGATTGGGTTCCTCTCTACAGTTATTGCAGCGCCTGTTGTGGTAGGTTTAGACGCGGCGGCCGGTGTCTGTAGGCTAGCAGCCGTCATCAGTACATTTATAGCCCACCGCCTCTGAGCAAAGGCTTAAAAGCACATTGAGATTCGTGTCCTGGCCGAATCAAAACTAAACACAATCTCGGATCACATTTCCAAGGCCATCCAGGACAACAGCATTTCTGCTGAAGAATTCAGCCTCATTCTCTCTGAGACGAAGAAGTACGACCAAGAAAAGGAGCGGATTAGACAACAGACAAAAGATGTGAGTGATAAAGAGAAACATCTGTGGATCCAGCAGGGGAGAGAAGAAGCTATTCTGTTGTTGCGACACAACGCTCAGAGGCCCCCTGACAATTAGCTGTCGATTTCTTTATCTATAACTAACTATTGATAGGCCACTAGGGCGGATTTAGCTGCTATGAAGGCCTAGAACGTTAAGGTATTTAACCTAAGGCGTTAGGGTATATCCTGGTTGAGCCTAGGTAACACTGTGGCTGTGCAAACTGTTGATTGTAACAAATAGAGAGAAACAGACACTTTAAAAGTCGCTTTAGGTATGGTTTTTAGTTATGGGTAACAATAACCACGTCATGGTCGCGTATTTTTTTTGTAAAAAATTACGCGACCGGAAGATCAAAACTATTTATAGAGGCCTAATATCTCGGCTCAGCGCTGTAGTCCAGTGGTACAGCTGTCTGACATTTCGATTTCGCCGGTGGAGTGAGATTCTTGTATGGAGTGTGACGATTCCTGTGGTAGCTGTGGCACACCAGTTTATCTTTCGCATTGGAGGTTGTTGGCGTAAATCGGGTTGGTCTCCTTTGCGAGAGAGAACAGTGTTAAGCTTACTGGCCTACATGTAGGTCAGTAAGCTTAACGGTGTATTGCACAACTGCCTGCTGTTGATTGTAAAAAAAAGAGAGAAACAGACCATTTAAAAGTCGATTTAGGTATGGTTTTTTGTTATGGGTAACAATAACCATGTCATGGTCCCGTAGTTTTTTTTTTTAAACTACGTGACCGGGCCTCTCCACATTTCGATTTCGCCGGTGGAGTGAAATCTTCGTATGGAGTGTGACGATCCCTGTGGCAGCTGTGGCACACCAGTATCTCTCTTTCATTGGAAGCTGTTAGCGTAAATCGGTTAGTCTCCTATGCGACAGAGAAAGTGGAAAAGGGCGACAGAACGAGCCTTTTTTTTTTCTTCTTTTTTTGCAATCATGTGGGGCGCCCGGGGAGTGGCGCCCTGCCTCTGATTGTCAAGTTGTGGACGGCGGGACCTCCAAAATATCGGGCACAATTATTTATGTGCGGGAGGGTGTGGGGCTTCTCTGGCTGTCTAGTTGTGGCAGGGCGTGGGCCCTTTGTTTGGCGAGTTGCGGGCGGCGCCGGGGGGCTGACTCCGCTCGACTGGGGGCTGCCGCGGCCTGCCGGAAGAAGTACGCGCGTCGTGTGAGGTGCGTCGTTTTCCACCCGATTCAACGCGTTTTTAGGGGTAAAAATCAACGCACACTCCCCCCCCCTCCCCGGAAATAACGCCGCGGCCTCAAAGAGGAAGTATATAGACCCCCCCCCCCCTTGCTGCTTATTGCGTACCAGAGTTGTCTTAGTCTCGTCCACTAAAGAAACTATCGTAAGAATACGATTGTACTAACACAAGGCTGTGGTAAAGACCTTATCAAGTTGAGACTAACTAGACCTACAAAAGTAATAGATTTTGTTGCAGGTTTTGATGTATCGCCAAAGTAGAGTAAGCCATAAGCTTGATAGCTGGGTTTCAGACAATCCATGTTAAGAATAGTTTGAACAAGTGGTCTGTAAACTTCAGCTCGTCAGAGAAAATCTTTTATCAGCTTGTACAACCCAGGATTGGGAATCGACTCAGGGATTCTTCAATACTAGTAATGCAACCCAATGGACACCATTTGGTATGTACATTATAATCATGGCACGAACAACACAGGGAGCTTTTGAGGTCTGATTTTACTGAGATAGGCCCTCCAGTCAAGAAGTTTGCGTCGGGTGGGATTTGATAAAATAAGAATTACATGTATCCCTATTATTAATTGAAAAGTCATTTGAATATATTATGAAAAAAGTAGAACTCCGTAAAAATGTGTTATTTTTTGGCATAAATAGTAGTTGTTATCATCAAATTCAATTGTAAGCAAGAATTTATTGAATTCAATACATTATTCATTTATATACATGATTAATATAAAAAAAAACAAACGTAAAATTTGATCAATAAACCCATATCGATAATTTCATTGTCGATTTCATTTACCAAGTTTATAATCAAAATTGAAGAAAGGAATAATTTAAATCGATAAAAGGTTTTCATGTGCGGCCAACCAACATATTGGTTGACCCCAGGCTCAAAGATAAATTCCCCTACGCCGGAGAATCTGTCCAACATAATTATTGACACGACTGTCGTTACACAGGCTATTTCCCCAATGTAAATTCGGCTGTCTTTTATTACCCACGCAACGCTGGAATAGACTGGCAAAAAGATATTCTATGAAAATCCAGTCACATTGCTAGCTCATCGCAGGGACTAGACGAAAGCAAGGAACGACAACTCTACCGCACAATAACCACATCGGTAGCCGTAATAGCTACACCACGGTCCACTAAGATCGGTAAATCAGCATAACAGCTATTAACACCGCGCGTAACATCAACCTGTAAACCTCCACTTTAACCACAACGACACCATTTAATAGAGCCCACATAAAATACGAATGATAGCAGTTATTGTCTCAGTTACATTTAATACAAAAAGATAATTGGGTAAAACCGTTAATCGATATCCGTTAGTGAATCATTGATATCGATAATTTGGTTAAAACCGTTAATAAAAATGGATAATTGATATCAATAATTCATTATATAACGATAGGACCCTATCGATAAATACGTCGAAATAATAACTGCTCCCATTCTTGGGCTGTTGTGAGTATTATTGGTGTTTTTTTATTTGGCAATTCGAATGTTAGAGATAATTTGTATGGTTTTATTATTAAGTCAAGATTAATAACTGCTATATAAACAATCTTGTTTCAATAATTGTTGGCTTTCTCACTAATTCGAAGGCGCGGATAGCTGCTTTAACTGATGATGGGACACTTGTTCTTGCAGACCTTTTGTTTGTTTATGTGCTGTTCTATGCACAGTTGTCGTTTATTTCCCTCTTCGTACCACAATGATTGTAAAATGCTTTCCTAAAAAACTTCAGATAACTTTTTTTAGAAATGCCATTGAGGTTTGATCGACGCAACAGCAATCTTTTCAAATCTGCGAAGCCTCTGACAGAGGAAATTGTCTTATTAGCCGTTGGTAGACTCCAGGGGCCAGTTGTTCGAAAGACGAGTAGCCGCTAACACCAGATGTTTTTTTTTTAATAAAAGACTTTATTCACAGATATATACAAGTACACTGGTCCTAATGTGTAACACAAACACACTATCACAGCGAAAGAAAACATACAGTAAAAAATACGGGTGATCAGATTTGTATAGTTACATAATACATTTTTGCGAAATATTTATTTTACTGTAAATACAAGTTTTCCGTTTCGTACTTTACAAAATGTGCCATTTTTGCACCATATTAATTTCAAGTCAGATAACGATCTATATATATCCTAGTCTTTATCGACACAATGACATCTTATAATATAAACATTTCTGTGAAAATCTTACAACCCTCGTTGCAAATGTCATATACCCTTTGATGAAGAAAGTCGCTATTCGAAAGCTTGTTATAATAATATACAGCAAAAAAAGTATCGTTACTTATAATTGCTTTGTTACGTTTCACAAACCACTCCATAATCAAGTTTATTTCTGTATTGTCGGCTGCGGAACAGGAAGCACTATGTTTTTAATATTGATTCGTAAATGAAATTTATAGACAATTCACTTATCGATTTCAATAAAAATATAGATATCGACATATGAATCATCGACATTGATATACCATTTATTATTATCTCAATTTATCATTATACATGATGTGTTTACCTTTTACGATCAATCGAAATAGATCAATAATATCGATAATTATTTAATGAAATCGATATTTCGGGATTTCATGTTTATTTGGCCCTTCGCAAATGGTATCATTGGTATATCAGAATGCAGGACGCAGTGCCATGACCTTTGCTTAATGGAAAACCTATGCGGAATTGTTAGAGCCATTATTAAAAATCATGGACACCCTATTGCCCTAGCACTATATCATGGGCTGTGCAAATATTTACCTCTGTAGAATGGTAACAGCGTATTATATCTTAACACTCACTAGCTACATTGTATTACCGTTGTTGTTTTCTCACACCGTACCACAATCTCTTCATATTGCTCTTAGATCGAACAGTTCCAACAAGTGAATTTATGTTTTTCAAAATAATGTAGCTGTCACCTACCTTACGCCAGCTGGCGCCCTTTGTTTTACTAACTAGAATTCCGTACACATAAATGTCATCAAGGCGATAGAATGGTGTAGAAAAGGCTGACTTTAGTAGATCGTCTGCCAGAGATGTTGTGTAAAAGGTGGCATAACCGTAACAAAATGGCATTGGATATGTCACCACACTTTTAAAGTATTTATGCGAAACTTTCCATTTTTCAACACTCTTCAACGGTGAGTAAGGTCTGAAGATCATTGGGTGTGCTTTGGTAGAACAAACTACTTGTTTTTCATTAGCCGCTAGAATCGGAAAAACAAATTTGTTCGCTTGGAAAATGTTCACGAACACGTCATCATCAACCTTTATTGCATATTCAGCATTAGGGCAATTTTTTACCACCTATTTTTATTCCATCACAGCCTTAACGGTGAGGTTTCTGTAGTGATCGTAACAATCTCATTGGACGATATCTTTGTTGGCTTCGTTTTCCTTTTCTATACATACTTGGACAACTTTATCCCGGGGCCTTCCAAGAACATAAATAGTCCGGCTATTCACGCCTTTGAGAGCACCGGCTTTAGCCCAGGTCTCACGCAAACTTTGCCGCCTTTCAAAGTGATCCGGTGCCGAATGACCAACAACAACATATGTTAGACTCAAATAACTGGAGCACAAACCGGCATTTTCAATAAGAAATCCTCTACTTAATGTTATAGGTGGATATGAATCAATTGGGAAAATCTTGGCCACTTTTGTAATGTTTAATTTTGTAAGAACATTAGGATCCGTGTTTTAATGTTAGATGGGATCTCTGTTCTCGCATCTACCTGTGTCTGATTCATAATGGTCGCTGTTTCGCGTTTGTCTATTATTCTTTCATCATCCCGAGTCGATCTAAACTTAAACATTAGATGCGTTGCTGACAGACAGAAGAGAGCCACTAACAGTAATCCGATCACTTTTCCTCTTAAAACAGGCATATTACAAATGGTCCTGGTAGCCCTATGAGCAGCGAAGGAACGGCTTCTGGAACATAAAGAAAACAGTTCATATTATGATGTAAAGTCCCCAAATGGAATGTAACTTGTGCTTACTATTGTTGGCACAAAACGAATTTTTATATATGCCTATAGAAAAGCCACAAAGTTTCATTTGGGGTTTTACACAGGTCTGTCTATTATTTGGGATAACACCAAGGCCGTATTTTCCACCAGGTTTAAACCAGTAATATGCTAATTAAACACTTTTAAAAAAATCTACAAAACAAACTTAATTCGCGGCCCATTTCAATAAATGAAGGATTGACAAGGATCCTTGTAAGGATTAGCAAGATGGCGGACTAGAGTTGATACGCATGTTTAGCTCCGCTCCAACGTAAAACTTTATTTCATAATCTTTTGGTCGTCACAATGCCTCCGAAAACTACTCCTAAAAAAGATAAGAAGAAGAAGAGTAAGTCTTCAACAAAAAATGGTAAAACTGACAAAAAAGAAGTAATCAGTTATGAAGAAAGTAGTGAGTCGGAAGGGTCAGATGTCAGCGAGACTAGTCAAACGAGCTTACCAGCACGGACGACTTCCTCAGGCCACGTCGACACCGACAACCCAACCAGTACTGGCCTGATCGCCAACGAAGACGTACGAAGCCTACGTAGCCTGATAAGTTAAGTTAAGATAGTTAGACAGAATCCAAAGCGATCTTTCCCAGGTGAGGACTAGAATTGACACACTTGAAGTTAAAATTCCTGAAGTTGAAAAATCGATCAATTTTAATGCCGAAAAATGCTCGTTTGAACCCATTTGAAATAAAATTATTAAGAATGGAAATACACGATCGCAACTACAACTTGCTAATATATGGAATTCCACAATCTGAAAATGAGAACACAGAAAAACTTGTGCGTGAGTTTATTCACAATGATATGAAGCTGGAGGAAAAATTACCGAACGAGTTTTGCACTGTAAATGTACACCGCCTGCCGAGGAGACGTGTGGCCGATTCGAACCCACCCACCCCTAACCCTATCATAATGAAGCTTGTGAAGTATACCGACAAGGAGGCGATACTCGGTGCCAGTTCAAGTCTCTGTGGAACTAGAAAGAGCATAAGAACTGATCTTCCACCAGAAATAAAACGGGAACGGGGTAAACTGGCTTCAATTGCTTACGACCAGAGAACCAAATTCAACAGAAAGACCCGCAGCCTGGTATTAAGTATTTATATATTATATGTCACCTTTCTAAATACATAATAGCCACAGTATAGACCAGCTAGCTAAATTGATATAGAGGTCATCTTGACCTAATTAATTAATCATGAGCGATGATTTCTGCAATTTTGATAATCAACACATTGTTTCATATAATATAATTTTCACATTTCTATCTGCAACATCTTATGAGAAGAAGAGCTCTGAAGTTTTGCTCTTAAACTCAAGAGTACGCCTAAGTCACATGACCTATGACGTCACATTTTCCCAGCCAGAAAGGTCTTGTCACCCTCGAGCATTATGCAAAATATCAGTTCTTAAGGACATGTAGTTTTTGCCAAAAACCCAAAAGTGAAATAATAATAATAATAAGAAACCAAATGATCACTATAGGGATACGACCAATCCGTCCGTATCCCTAATAATAAGAAACCGAATGATCACTATAGGTGTACGACCTTTCGGTCTGTATCCCTAATAAATATAGCTACTAAAGTAGCAATGCTGGGGTTCTGAGGATATAAGGACCATATTCGTTTACTGCGTGCTTGCTGTCTTCAAATAACTAAGAATGGCGTAAAACCCCAATCAATCAATCAATTAATCAATCAATCAAACCAACCTACCATCTGTATATCTCAAACTTTAATCTTACTAAATTGTCTTCAACTTTTACTGGACTTCTTTGTACGTTTTTCTTATTCCCAGAGTCTTATCTGAAGTGAAATTGTCGGCATCGTTTGATCTGCGTGACGGATAACATAGGATAACGGATAACATAAGATAAACTCTGTCAATTAACTGTGGTTGGGGATATTCTTCGTGTAAGGCGGCGTCACTTTGTGTT
>JAQQZZ010111147.1:0-15427 GCA_030265115.1 Mopalia vespertina | reverse complement strand
ACCGAAGTTACTGAAACTTTCCTTCCAGCAAACGAGGCGTCGCGTTATGTCGTTGATACCTGACATATAACATGGCCGATATTTCACTTATATGACGACGTGCCAGCCCAATGGGTGAAGGATTTATCCTCACACTATACCTTACAGGCTTCTTCCGGCACTTAAATGAGATGTTAGCCACTTTTTATCCGCTCTGGTCCGTCTGTCATCTCGTTTAGGTGCCGAATGAAGCCTGTAAGGTATAGTGCGGGGATAATGGGATATTATTATTGGATTTGGCTTTATTTTAATGATCTAACTGTACAGAACTTGGTGCACCGCTTTTTCGGTATGTATGCGGGATGACCCACCACATGACTGTGAGGGGAAGTCCTCACTGTCATGTTAACAGGGCTATTATAGGGGATGATTAGATAGGGAAGATCAGAAATGGACTTCTTCAAAATCAACAAACAAAGCAAACTAAACAAAATGTTGTTTTAAAGATGTGTCTTTTTTTTTTAAACTAACCATCAGTTCTGTTGCTTTCGTAAGAAGTTTGTGATGACACCAACATGACAACACAATAGCTTCAGTACTGGTTGTCATGACAGTTAAGGTGAACTTAGGCTAAGATAGCATTGTGGAACAGTCCCCAGGTCGCCGCTACGCAAACATGTCGCCAGGACTTCCGCTTTATGGGCTACTCCTTGAATGTATGTGACTCTCCTTAGTCGGAAGACGCTGTCTTTGAACAAGGAAGTCTTGGCTTAAGGGTGACTTAAGCGTAAAAAAAATGGCTAAGCCTATGAAACAGCTGATTCCATTTTCTGTTAGAGACTGTCGCTTTATTTTCCAGTTTAGGCTTCTTCAGACAGAAATAATACTTACAAATCTAAGCCTTTGTTGACCTAAAGATTGGATTTAGAGTTCCTTACCTACCACTAATTTTATCCGAACTTTATTTCTGTTTTGATATTGAAATTAAAACGAGATGGGTTTTTTTGTATCATTTAATTATATTGGGAAATTTATGAGAAATCCGTCAAAGGAAATGGGTAGTCAGGCAGACCTAGCTTTGCTGACGTATTTCACATGATAAGCTTAAATATCAAGTGATGTGTAATTTTAATTTTTCTACTCAAGAAATTTCGATTGGCATACTGGCATAATAAAATAAAATTGAACTAGATCAGACTAGAATTGCCTGGTGTTTTTTGTATCAAGTCATTTTAATAGTTTGGTCAACAATGATGGCACCAGGGACTAAGCCAGAAATCAAGTATGGTGTCCAAAATGGTAATTTTGCATCAGTCTTTAACTGTAACTGGGTGTCCAATTTGAACCGATTCACTATCTTCTGCATGTTAGTTTCTTTATATACAGGGTGTCCAAATGAGGCAATTTTTCAATTCAGGGTGTACACCCCTCTGCCTAAGCCCTTCAATGATGCTGACCAATGAAAAGGGCACTTAGTTCTCCGGCATGTTGCCACTTTGTCCTGACTATATGCACAGTGTCGTTTCTCTGAAATCAAATGATGCATTATTGCTTTATTAAACCGTGGAGAAGTAAGAAATGTTGTGTCTATATCAGTAAATACTCCTCAGCTCCAAACAATTATCTGGAGCACCAGTCATTGTTTTTTGTTTTTCTGTTTTCTGGCCTGGTTGTTAAAAAAGAATAAGAAGGTATAAAGGTAAATGTGTGTTACCTCAGTGCACACTCGATTGTATTGTAGGCTGCCAAACTTCCTTGTTAGGCCATTAAACAGTCATGTCATTAGAAGTTGATATAACTTTAATTCACTCTCAGGTGGTACTTAATTACATGGAAAAAAAATTGGACAGCTTAACATTGCCTGATTTCTATATTAAAACACTTGAATAGGACAACAATGGGTTATATATAAAATGAATTAACGGTTTAACGTTTGCAAACAAATTTAAGTTGTTGAAAACTTGAAATGCTCGAAACATTTTGTCCTGCAGATCATTTGACACAATGTTAAATTCTGGGAATCTTTACAGAATAATCTTATTTCTTTACAGACATATCCTGTAAACATTTCTAAATTCCTACCCATGGAATATATTAGTGACTCTCCATTGGCTTTTGCAAGATGTGGCTCCGGCAATCACGGGGGTGGTTTTTACAAGATTTCCTCTCGGTTTTCCACCATATTTAAACAAGGAACAGTGTGAAGTGACAATTCGTCATCATATAAATGAAATACCCTTGAGTACGATGTTAAACCCCAATCAAAGAAACAAACAAACAAGCCACTGGTTTTAGTATATGTTAGTATTAACACTATGCTCTTTAATGTTAATTTATGTAACTTTCGTTACAGATTACAGGTTTTGAAAGTGCACTGCTTTTCTTATGTTGATTCTCATACAGGTGAGCTTTAACCATGTGACAGGAGAATCAAGTGGATCTTCATCCAGTGGATCCACAAGTCACCAGGCCACGGATCATGTGGAACTCATTTCAGCAGTCTATGAGGTCTGTCATTTTGGAAGGTTCTTCCTTTTTATCATATGTTTATGGTCACATAACACATTCATCAAAAAGCATGGAAAGTGCAAATTAACCTATGACTGACCAACCAACATTTAGAAAATAAAGAAAAGAATGTTAGTCAGAAAATCAAGATTGGTGCCAGACATAGCTTGTAGATATTTTATTTTAAAACTCATATGGTACTTAATGAAAATAATAAGTTTAATTTATAATTTACATATGTTAGATGCAGTAGTGATCAGATAGTAAATTTTTCATTCCAGAGCCTGGACTATGACGTCTGTGAGAATGTTTTATACCAGAAAGAAGAAAAATTCAAGTCCACTAAGGTATATTGGTGAAAACCAGCTGTATAAGTAATAAGACTACTGATCCTCCTTCAATGTAACACTGACTGATCCTCCAGTCAACCTCAATTATACTATTACAGGAGGGTCTCCAGTAGAAATAATGGTGTTGTTTACGAGATCCCCACCCCACAGTTTATACTGTATTGGAGTAAGATGTGGAGAATCTGTCATCACACATGTCAAATGCCCTTGTGTATGACATTAGACTCCAATCAAACTAAATACATAGTATTAGCTTATTTTATAACCAGTGTACTAGTTATTATTTGCTCTGTAAATAAGAAGATGACTGTTTTATAAGTTGATACTTCCTGTTCTATGTTTTCAGCAAGTGTTGTACAAGGAAATCAGCAGGTGGTTTGTAATGTTTCTCATTGGTGTGCTCACAGGCATTGTAGCCAGTTTAATAGACTATATGGTAGAACTTGGCTCAACCCTCAAATACTCATTCGTCAAACAGTGTATCCTTTATTTCTCTGGCATACGACATGTATAATACAACTTACAATTAAGTTCACTATGTCAATTGCTTATACTACATGTATGTATACTGAAATAACCTTAAATATCTGAAAAATCTGGATGTGATACAACTTGTTTGTAAAACTTTTTAATACCCTTAAGCACGGCGTAAAACAACAATCAATCACTCAATCAATGATTGTTTTGCCCCTAACCTCTGGGAGCATCAGAGCAGAAGGAAGTAGCATGTGCCACATCAGTTAAACATATCATATAGTGATGTAACTCTTAAGTATATCATGCTTCCGTGGTTAGAGTGTCAGACTACTGATTACTAACAGGTCGAGTCCCCCCAGCAGGGGTGCTTTTACAAAATTTGCTTTCGGTTTTCCACCATCTTTATGTAAGAATCGAGAGGTAAACATATACCTTTGAGTATGGCGTTAATCACTACCACTTGTAAATTCATTCACGTGTTAGGAATCACCAGGAACTTTGTGATTTTCTCCAGTTACCTCCCTTATCACTGACACCACCATCATTAGTCAAATGTTCTAAACAATGGCATAGAACAACAATAAAAGAATAATCAGTGTACCTTTTTGATTAAATGTTGGGTTATTTTTTTTTTCTTCCAAATATCTACATGTCTGTGAATTTATTATTTACATAAAGATCACAAGAGAACTCTGATTAAGTTTTAAAGATTCCTTAACTGAGTGTAGATGTGGATCGGTGCGCTGTAAATAATTGTCTCGCCATTCCATTCATCCTCTGGTTCGTCTTCAATGCGGGTATTGTTATGGTTGGGGCCACCATTACAGCCTATTTTGCAGTAAGTTGTTTTTTTTAATTTCATGTCAAATTGTAATACTCGATTAATTCAGAGCAAACTCGCTGTATATAAGTATGTTTTTAAAACTTAATGTTTATTTCTTCGTTTCCAGTTGTGTGAAAAATATCAAATTATGTAAATAATAATATAAGTGTTATATAACAAAACTATCATATCACTTTTGTCAATGGTTTTGTAGCCTGTTGCAGCTGGTAGTGGTATCTCTCAGATCAAGTGTTACCTGAATGGGGTGAAGGTGCCCTCTGTGGTCAGGATTAAAACACTCATTTGTAAGGTATTGGGTGTTATCTGTGCTGTGTCAGGAGGACTCTGTGTCGGAAAGGTAGGCAATCTATCTAGTTGTCATTCAAACTCTTTACAATTAAAATCATGGGAGATGTAATCTAAGAGGCATCCTACTTCTAAATGTGTTCATATTTTACTAATAGATATATACATATTTTTGTCCACCACTACTGTAGCAGGGGGGGACTTAGAAATGCTACTTTGCGTCCATCTGTCTGTCACAAATGCTTGTGAGCACGCTAGCTTGAAAACAAATTCACCAATTAATTTCAAACTTGGTATGTAGCTTCCTCCTGTTAAGACCATGTATGGGATTGCATTTCACCGAATTCCATTAAACAAAATGGCTGTTATTAGATAATTTTAGAATATTCATGCCTGTTTGCATTGTGAACACGATAAGTAGAAAATAAATTCACGGATTAACTTCAAACTTCAAAGTTCCATAAAACAACATGGCTGCCATTGCATTATTTTATAATATTCATACCTGCATATGTTGTGAACACTATAACTCTGTAACAAATTCATGGATTAACTTGAAACTTGAAATATAGTCTCCTCCTATTAAGACAACATTTGGGATTGAATTTCATCAAATCCGTGAAACAAAATGGCCAGCCATTACATAATTTTACAACATTCATATCTGTATATGTTGTGAACACGATAACTCTGTAACAAATTCACAGATTAACTTGAAACTTAAAATATTGTCTATTAAGACAACAGATGGGATTGCATTTCATCAAATTCTCTAAAACAAAATGGCTCCCATTGCATGATTTTACAATTTTCACTCTTATGTTTTGAGTGCATGATAGCAATATATAACTATTGCAGAATTTTGTAATATTGATGCCTCGGTGCTGTAAACATGATAATTTGAGAACAAATTCACCGATTAACTTGAAACTTGTACTGTGCTTCCTCTCCTTAAGATATCGAATTGGTATGGATATCACCAAGTTCAATAAAACAAAATGGCCACCATTGCATAATTAGCAATATTTACGTCTGTATGTGTTATGAACACAAGGCCTGAGAACAAATTCACGGACATATTTCAAACTTGGAAAATAGTTTCCTCCAGTTAAAAAAACGATGGGATTGCATTTCATTTAATTCCCCGAACTAAAGTGACCATCACTCAAATTCGGATATATTCTTCAAACTTTGCTTTTTCTGTTAATACCATAGATATGGTTGTATTTCACTAGGTTTCACAAAAAAAATAGCCAACATTGCATATTGCACGGAAATGGTGATAAACACCATAACTTTTACTCATTAGCTCGTTGAAGAAAAAAAATAGTTCTTAAACAAAAGTAGGAAACAGTGATTTGACGGGGATTATCAGCATATATTTTTTTTAAAAACCTTTAGTGGTGGACCTGCTAGCTACTCAGCTTGTTAATAAATTCAAGTACTTCATGACAATCTTGTTGAATACCTGCAGAAGGTTTTTACATGTTGTTAAGGCATTCCCGTATGTGTCTGTTTGAAAATCTGTGTGTGTTTGTTAACAGAAAGGTCCTATGATCCATTCAGTGTCTGTCTTTGTTAACAGGAAGGTCCTATGACCTATTCAGTGTGTGTGTTTGTTAACAGGAAGGTCCTATGATCCATTCAGTGTTTGTTACCAGGAAGGTCCTATGATCCATTCAATGTATGTGTTTGTTAACAGGAAGATCCTATCATCCATTCAGTGTGTGTGTTTGTTAACAGGAAGGTCCTATGATCCATTCAGTGTGTGTGTTTGTTAACAGAAAGGTCCTACGATCCATTCAGTGTATGTGTTTGTTAACAGGAAGGTCCTATGATCCATTCAGTGTGTGTGTTTGTTAACAGGAAGGTCCCATGATCCATTCAGTGTATGTTTTTGTTAACAGGAAGGTCCTATGATCCATTCTGGAGCGGTTATAGCAGCAGGAGTTTCTCAGGGCAGATCTACCACATTTAACATCGACTTTAAGGTAAAGCTTTTATTATACCCCAGAAACATCTGTTTCATTTATTTATTTGGTGTTTAACCTTTATATTCACTTAAGTGACAATTTTACCCAACAGTTGTTAGTTGACAAACAGTTGGAAGGATTGGTAAAGCCATCTCTTAAACCCGCTTGTAACTAACTTTCCCCCACATTTCACCTGCTCTCATGGAGTGGAATGCATGTGGTATACTGACAGTGTGGTTCAATAGCAATGCCAGTGCACTATGTTTGTGGGGTAAAGCATTTATACTTTTGAATATTTAAAAGATTTTAAATGTTTTCAAATATGGACCTGAAGCTGATCCAGATGAAAATGCAGAAGTTATGACTTTCTAAAGTTTAACTTCACAAGCGTAACAAGTACATAGCCCCGACTTTTGCTGTGTGGAATACTGCTCCCCCTTCGATGTACAGGTTCTCCCAGCTGACCTCTGGCATATGAGTTTTTAGTTACATGATAAGACCGTCAGATTCTGGCTACCATGGCGCTTTCTGAGCCTACTTTGATGTACCGTTCACGGGATCGAGTCCGTCTGTCGACCTTCAGGTATATGAGTGAGTTGCAAGATGAGGCTCTGGCAATCGCAGGGGTGGTTTTTATGAGGTTTCCTCTCGGTTTTCCACCGTAATAAGGCAAGGACCAGGTGTGAAGTGGATAATCCGTCGTCATATAAGTGAAACACCCTTGAGTACGACGTTAAACCCCAATTAAAACAAACAAACAAATCTGGCTTAGCAAGTTTTTTTGTCAGTTTTCTGTCTAAAGTAAGATAATCTAAGTTGCATCATAGAAAAAAATACTCTTGAATGTGACGTTAAACACCTCCCAAATGAACAAGCAGGCACTGTATATGAGTCATAATTGTATTTTCACATCAATATATCTTTTTGTATTCACCTATTCTCATTACACTTCTTCCTTATTGTCCAGGAAGTATGTTCAAGACTTACATTTGTATTATTTATCTGAAGATACAATTCAATATTTGATTTATTTTATTACAGTTATTTGAGTTTCTACGTACTGATACGGAAAAAAGGGATTTTGTTGCCGGGGGCGCTGCAGCGGGTGTGGCTGCTGCCTTTGGAGCCCCTGTAGGTGGTGTTCTGTTTAGCCTGGAGGAAGGGGCAAGCTTCTGGAACCAAGCCCTCGTCTGGAGAATTGTGAGGCACACCTCAGACCTGTGTTATACCAAAAAAAAAACATTAAATTCAATCCATAATATTACTTCTTAACAATCTATCTAATGGACTTGGAAATTGTGTCTGGGAGGCAGATGACACATAATTTGTTAAAAAGCATCCAGATTTCTCTAATAACATAAATTTGTTTGTTTAGATGCTATAATGCTTTCAGATCTTATGCACATCTGTATTAAATGTAATGTAAAATATGTACTATATTGAAAGTGTTTTATTCAATGATGTCTGATATCATTACAGCAATTCATTACGAGAATCAACCCTGACTATGGCAACAGAATCAACCTTGTTCATCTATAAAAACAGTGGATCACAAATGTTCATATCTCAATACAGATGGATACAACCTGCTGTTTTTTCATTCGTTTATTCAGTACATTGATTAATGCTGATTGTGCTAGCTGTGACTCATCCAGGAGAATACATCTACATCATGTGTTAACTTAATAACATTTTTTATATTTCAGTTTTTTGCCTCCATGATTTCGACTTTCACTTTGAACGTTGTACAAAGTTACATTAAAGATCATCCAATGGAGTTATCTTCCCCTGGTCTTATAAACTTTGGGAAATTTGAGGTTGGACTTTTTATTTACCTGGTATCAGCCTGTTTTAGAAAGCATTTTACATTATGTTGCTTCGTAACAAAAATATTGGAATTATTAAAATAGTTTTTTTAACTTTCAAAAGATTTGTAATGGATGTAGTCTAGAATAAAATCTGAGAAGTTTTATAAAGGCTTCTTGCTAGATATGCGTTTAGAGTTAATAAAGATTTTGTGCTGAGAATTGGAATACTACATGTACCTACAAATGTTTATTGCACCCGTTTCTCCAGAACATTCTGTTGTGATTTTAGCTGTCTACCATGTTAAATCTGAGTCATACAGACCTTTCTATTCTTTTCACAATTAGTTTCAGGAATGCTTGTATTTCTAGAACATTTTTTATGTTTGTTGTAGAAATTAGTGTTATGATCTTATACAATGATTCAATCTGTATTTACATTTCCTTTTCAGTCTACAAACTATTCTGGGTTTGAAATACCAATATTTATGGCCATGGGAGTAATAGGTGAGTATATATAAAAAAATACATTAGAGCAGGTATATTTAATTACTTCTTTAAAAATAAATGTTTTATTGCGGCAACTACCAGATACTTTCAATTGAGAAGAAGAGCTTACATAACAAAATGTTATATTGTATTCACAATTATCCTATGTTTGGCAAAGTTTTGTTTTCAAGTTAAATATTTTTTATTAAATTTTGTTTTCTGTAACAGGTGGCCTGCTTGGAGCTCTATTCAATCATATTAACCACAAATTGTCAATTTACAGGAAAAAGTGAGTAATTTACCTTCACCGAAAGTATTTTAACCATTAGTCTATAAAGCCAACTAAATAATGACATCATTTTTATGAAACCATGATTGTGTCAACTGTCGAGCAGACTTGATAGATCTGTCTGCTTTAATTCTTCCCATTTTTTTTTTTTTACAACCAAGTGTGCATTTTGTCTGAAGTTAATCCACAAAATAAACAGTTGCTGCAAAATCACCCCTCATATGTTTGAGAACGTGGTCAACCCTAGATAATGGATTTGATCTGCCCACAATGCAAAGTTCTCATATCAATGCCTTGCCGCTCTCAGAGCTAAGTGGTAACAAGAAGCCGACCTGTCAGGGTTTTTTTTGTGTGTTTCTTGTGGTTGTCCTGTGTCGTCTTTGTTTATTACTAGTGTTATCTAGGGGTGATTTCCGTTACCCAATACTAATCAAGCTCACAGGTCCTCATATGAGTGAAATAATCATAACTATGAAAGAACTGAACCAAAGAAGCAATGAATGAGTGAAATATCCAAGTAAGAAACTAAATACCAATCAGGATAAAAATGAAAAAATCGCTCCCAATTAAAGAAGAAAGCACTGAATTGACACCTTCATATATAACTTAATATATGTTGTAAATAATTTTCCAATTCCAATAAGTGACAGATGATAAAACCCATTCTTGACAGTTGTAGTTTGTACATTGTCTAGATTGAGTGTGTTTGAATTGTGTTTGTGACAGGTATGTATATCGTCGATGGACTCAGGTAATTGAAGCCATGATCGTGGCCGGTATCACAGGAGTAGCTGGATTTGTTACCATTTATTTTTACAATGACTGTCAGCCGATGAAGGCAGAACAAGAAGATTTAGCTATACAGGTAGGCTCTTATTAACTCATGTTTAGCAATATCTCTAACTGACCAGCTTGAAATAACTTTTTACCCTTGGCCAATAATTGACCTTGTGGTATGGTTGTCATCATGTCCATCCATTCACCTGTATGTCACTTCAGCCTGAAGTCTGAATCCCTATTGTTAACAGGATATCTGAATAACATCACCAGGTAGAATTTAAAATTTTCGAATGAACATATACCTTAGCTTCCTTAGGAAATGTAATACGAATATAGCATCACCTGATTTCAATTTACCGAGTTATCTCCCTTTTCATTAATTTTCAAATTGATGTAATAGCTCTAATTGATGTTACATGACCAATGAAGGTCTAATTTTTGTCTAAACTATTTGAATATACTAAATTGGAGTGACTTTTCATGAGCTATTTCCCTTTGTTAAATGTCTATTTATGATATAACTATTGATCTTGATTTTTTAACAAATACAACCTCTCAGTTTTAGAAATGTAAGAATGAAAGTGTATCCTTATTGAATTGACTGATCAACAAATTGCAATCATATTAACACCATTGCTTTGAAGCTAATTCATGTTACACCATTAAAATAAGGTACACTATTGGGAAATAGAATTATTGAAATATACTGACAATTATTGACCGAGTGGCATAGATACATATAAACAAGTGCTCGAATAGTATTTGAATATCACAAACAGGTACTCAGTTACGAAAATCAGTACCCGTTTCAGCACTACTGCCTGGTTAATTGGTACAGTGTTATCTACATGTACAGTTTAGTCCACTTTCATTATTTGCATTCATTATTCATTATGACAAGGCCCTGAAAACATGTCGAGCAATCAAACAAAAAGTAAAAAATAATCCCAACATTTTGATGGGAAATAAAACATGTAACAGTATTTTGTTGTGTGAATCTTTCATTTGAATAGTAATATTCTTTGTTGATTTGTATTATGTAATAATTTTTTTGTTTTGTTTTCTTCAGTTTTTCTGTGAAGATGGCTGGTACAGTTCTACAGCATCCATATTTTTCCAGACTCCAGAAGCCAGTGTTAAAGAGCTTTTCCACGAACAACCAGGTTTGCTTGGTTTTGTGAAAAATTAAAAATATTATTTGTGACACGAGAAAATAAAATAATTTATATTCTGTCACCCCCCAAAATACTAAAGTTGTCTTTTTCTTACAAAAAATCTATCATGGAAAAATAATTATATTTCAAGCCATCCAGCTTTTTTGTAAAATGGTCGCAACCTCTAGCTCCAAACGTTGGAAGTGCGTATGGCCAAATAAACAGCTGATTTTTTGTAAGGGGTTGCTTGTAACCATCCAACCCCAATAGGATCGATCTTAACCCAAGCCATTCTTGAAAAGTGTAAAAGATAAAACAAAGACATGAAACGACTATATCGTGAATTTCAGTACAGTAAGCACTGTGTTAATTCCTATGTTTTACCTTTGTTATATCTTTTAAATGGTGATAGAAATTGATAATATTCCCTGTAATATGGTGAATTAGATACAACTTGTTAACCCATCCCTGTTAAGCCTGTATCTGAGATGTGCAGTTTTTATGTGTAAAACCAGAATATGTGAGCTTAGCTCCTAAATATCACTGTCTGTTTGCACCATGGTTTTCTTGAGTCTTATAAGCTGAACTTTCTTTATCCTTTTAAAGTTGTCAAAAGCTGTCAAATAAATAACTTGCAAAAATCTATTTGAAGTGTTCATGAAGAATTCGCTGGACAACTTCTGTAACCAGACCACATTGCAGAGGGGGGGGGGGTAAAAGTGGGAAAGAGGCCATGTGTAGTGGTGTGAAAAAGACCTCTCTCTTCATTTCAACACCTATTCAAAACCAGAGTTATCGTTGCCAAAAAACTATACACTTTCTCCAACCAATCCAAAAGGGATACACTTTACAATCCAGACACTAGGGTGTAAAAATGAAAACAAAACAATTCTATAAAATCATATTTATTTTCATTCCTGAATCACATTTACAAATAAATTTATTTGATTAAAGTTAGGGTAATGTTTTTCTTTGAGATAGCGTTAAACATTGGAGCACTTTTAGAGATTGAGACTGTGGAGGGGGCAAGTAAAAGCATTAATAAACAAATCGCTGTTTGTTTGCCTACAAATACCACTTGGTTGTGTTAATGTTAATACGATTTATGTTCGCTAATATCTACAAATTATAAAGTTTTCATAATTGATATAGTGGGTGGTTGGAGGGAGGTTCATGTTGCCCTGGTGCTCTCAGAGCTAAACAGGATCAAGAAACTAGAAGCAAACAGGATTTCAAACAGGAAGCCGATCTGTTTGTGGTGTCTGTATTGCGTCCTGTTTTTGTCCTGTATTTGTCCCATATTGTCTTTGTTTGTTGCTAGTGTATCGTGGGTGGTTTCCTTCATCCATTGAGCTGGCACGTCGTCATATAAGGGAAATACCCTTGAGTACGACGTAAAACCCCAATCAAACAAACAAACAATCATAATTGATATAGAAAATATTTTGTGTATGAACAAGATATTTGCCTGTTGTAGGATCTTACAGACCACTGACTCTAACTCTATTCTGGGCCAGCTATTTCATCTTGTCTTGCTGGACGTACGGTCTGTCTGTGCCCAGTGGTTTGTTCATACCTAGTCTTTTGGTGGGGGCCACATGGGGACGAATGGTCGGCATGTTACTACAATACATAGTGCCAGACAAGGTAAGTGCTCTTAACAAAATGTTTACCACAACACTGATTTATTTTATTTAATTATCAACATACATTTAATCCTGAGTATAATGAACACGGGAAGACGGAGTACATTGACTACATACTTGTACTATAATGCCAGAAATTTGAAACATAATATAGCTGAATTCTGATATAAAGACCCACACAGTCCTGAAACATAAGTATACAGACCACTGCATAATAAACCAGATACTTGGATTTAGATGCCTGAATTTAGAGAAGTTATGATCACAGAATATAGGAGAAATCAGATTATACGTACACCGACATACAGGGTATCGCATTGATCTGAGTATAATAATCCCTGAATAAAGTCAAAGTTTTGAAATTGTGAGACCCACATATATAGCAGAAATGTGAGTATTCTAGTTTCTTGATACAGCAGAAGTTTTGTACAGCCCAAACTGTATATCTGAATAAAGTAGAAAACTCAGTGGACAGGGTACATGTATATGTCGTCACACCTACTGCAATAAAAAAGTTAAACAAAGATTCAGCATTTAATCCATTGTAACATAGTTATTCTGTCCTAAAAGGCGGGCTTTAACTCCTACAATTCTTACTTTGCACATCACAGGACTGGACAGATCCTGGGAAGTTTGCTTTGATCGGAGCAGCAGCACAATTGGGTATGTGTTTTTTATTTATTATTAAACAGAATTATCTGTGCTCAGCATTTACAGGGGATTGAAGATAAAGAAACACATATTATTATGTGAATAAAAACACCATAGAATAATGCGAGAATATTTAATTTTGTCCTAAACATGCAGAAGAAATTAAAGAATTTGTGTTACGTATATATTTTCTCATTGGTACTATCATACATTGAAATACAAATTTTTGTTAGAAATTTCTGTGTCAGTTTTATGACCAGATACGGTTATAGCAGCAGAAGTTGAAGGATGTCTCCCTGCTCCACAATATCCGCTCCTTTGGTTCCTGTTGCCATGGTTCTCCTTAATACCAGGTCATCAGGCGAGGACTTCACATTGTTAATACCTCATTTTCTGTTTTTATGTTAAAAACCCAAGGAAACAATCCTTCAATTAAACACGTTCATTGTCAAACTGTTTATCATTCTCAACTGCTCTGTTAATGATTTTAGACGACTCTAAAAATACGCCTGTCAAATGTCTGACAGCTGACATATCTTAACATGCAAGATACTTTCACAACTCCGGAGTGATAAATATAAGATCAGAATCTGTTTTGAACAAAATGCAGGTGGTATTGTTCGGATGACGATCAGTTTGGCGGTTATAGTTGTGGAGGCAACATCCAATGTTACTTTCGGTTTTCCTATAATGATCGTTCTCATTGTGGCCAAATGGGTCGGAGACTTCTTTAACGAGGTAAGAAGTTTGAGGTAAAATTCCTCTATTTGTAGTGTATAAAGCATTTGAAGGCTGTCCTTATTTAAGATAGCAGTAACTGTTTGCTGTACAATTTTGTCTAAGATGGCATCTACCTGAAGTTGTATACGCCCGTTGTAAGTGTTTTATGTATTCACCTTGGTGGGTGGAAGGCCAGAGTCACAGTTTCCGCTCAATATCTTGCTTAAACTTTATTCAATTTTCATCAAACTTGGCTACTAGCTACAACGGATGAAGATGAAAGTCTAGTTCGAAGCTGAGCATAATCTATGCATAATTAGGTACTGTTTTGCAATCTGATTGGTCAATTCATTTCCTCCAATATCTTGGTTCAATTTTGTCCGATTTTTATCAAATGTACTCAACAGTAACAACCTATGAAGACAATCAAAATTAATTACTACATTGCAATCTGTTTGGTAGGTACATTTCGGCTTAATGTCTTGCTTAAATGTTGTCCGATTTTTGTCAAACCTTGCCGGTAGCTACATCCTCTCTGTAAACTATGTCACCTGATGATGATATTAAATATTGCCCGAATACTATATTTCTTTTAAAAAAAAATATAAACTTGGACACTTTCTGGAATCTGTCTGTTGTGTTTGGTTAAGGTATATAATACTGATGATACTGGACTGGCGTATTATGCCAACCTTACATTGTTCTTGTTTAATTCAATAATGATTCTTTCGTCAGATAGTTACTCTCTACAGTCATCAGATATACAGAAATCCTTTCTTTATATCCTCTGATAAAATCATGCCTGTTTCTCGAGGATTACCAGAACAGGGCTTACTTTTAATTATCCAATTAAAAATCTTATATTAGTTGATTCAAGTCCGAATCTTCATACAATCTTTGATTGGTTACTGACAAAGTTGTTTTTCTGACAGCCAATTAAACGGCCGCGGCCTTAGATAAAACATAAACAACTGCAGTCTGTAACGCCCCAAATGACATGACCTAATTAACCCTGTTCGCAGTCACCCTGTTCTGGCAACCCTGGAGACAACCAGAGACTTAAGTCTGCAGATAAAAACAAACAATCAAACAAATATCCACTGATCACTCAGGGTAGGTATAGGGAGCTCTCCTGTATACCTAAAGTGTTTGTACTACTTATATCTATTTGTTATTCCAGGGTATATACGACATGCACATTCACCTGCAGGGTGTGCCGATGATAGATTGGGAACCTCCGGACATGTCATCAAACATATCAGCCAGGTGAGTTTATACTCACTGTATTATTTCCTATGAGGGCCCTCTGGTTAAGGACAGTTTGTTTGGGGCATTGCTGTCTTAAATTAGCACTGGAAGGGGGGAGTTATTTCCAACATATCAGCCGTGTGACCTACTCCCTGTATTATTTCCTATGAGGGCCCTCTGGTTAAGGACAGTTTGTTTGGGGCATTGCTGTCTTAAATTAGCACTGGAA
>JAQQZZ010111125.1:0-15429 GCA_030265115.1 Mopalia vespertina | reverse complement strand
TGTCTATAGGTTACCCATAACACAAATCGAGATTAAGGTTTATTAAGAAACTTCTCTCTGGGAGTTATCTAGAACATCAGATGATTCATCGATTTTAATTAATCTACATCCCTGTGCCAGTGTGATTGCTTTTAGAAATATATATATTTGAATAAATGAAGAGAGAAACATTTGCTTGCCTCCACCGGGATTCGATAGATAAAATAGACAAAGCTACATTGCTTGAATTTGGTATACATCAGGACTGTTTTAATATTCATATAATATCATTCAAGACCCAAATTTACATCTATAAACCGTCAGACATGATAGTTGCATCACATACCACATAGTAGGTATTGAATGACATTTAAAAGTGGATTGTTTCCTTAATTTTTAATCTCAATGGGTCTGCATTTTCCATAGTAATCCTTGTTGAAGATAGATGTATCCAGTTGATCTGAGTGAACACATTGGAAGCCCGGCTGACATGGACATCCCATTAGATAAGAAAGGGCGCTAGCGTTGTATTGTTTTCTAATATCACACAACATGTCGTCAGGAGTTTTGTACAAGCTGCAATGGTGAATATAGCTAGGGAAGGGGTACTTATCAGCCTCTCTTTTCCCAAGTATAATCGAGACGCTGCAGCAATGGGTCGTGGCACTTGGGCAGTCGGCGCTCGAGTGGCAACCCAGATACTTTGATGTCGATAATAATCCGTCAATCTGGATGGAATGTTACAAAATGTATTAATTGAAACATCAAATTTGCAATCTTGTGATATATCATTGTGAATCACAATTTTAATTAGTAGAAAATGATGTATCAATGATGGCCGAAATATGTAGGATAGAAAATCGTCATATTGCTTAGTTATACTTTTGGGTATGGGTCTGTTTTCAACTTTACGAGGTGAGATGAATCCTTAACTGGCCAAATGTTAACAGGAAGGCATAAGCGTTTGTTTGTTTGACTGGCCGTACTTACCAGCAATGCTTTGACCACGCAACTAAATTTGTGATATTATCTTATAAGTTTTTATAGTTCAACATCAAAATGATTCATATGGACCACGTCACAGTAGAAAGGTGACCTCGTGCAGATTCCAAGCGTCTAAGCATTGAGTAAACCTTACCTTTATAAAGAAGATGGAAACAAGACAAACCAATGCTCCTAACAGTTTCACCATTTTGAAAACCGTTTAGTTATGTCTTTTGACGCCGGAAGGCCCGATGGTATTGTAGACAACAGGTTATACAAGTCTAGGTATAGCACTAGTTGTTCAACCCACTTTATTTAAAGTCACACGATAGATTTCTAAACTGATAATAATCGGGTTCTAAAAATATATTGTTCATATAACTTGTCTGCATATACGACATTCTAATACAAATCAAATAGAATTTTTTTTTTAATTAAGGCTATAATAAACCCCATTTAAAAGCAGGTTTAAAGAAGTATCCTCAAAATGGACGCCTAAAGACGCATTGTGTATACATTTTTCAAAATAAATTAAACAGCTTTTTTGTTTAATTTTTATTTTTTCACCAAAAGTAAGATGCATATAACATTAGGTTAAATTGACATGATATGAGGCAGGATTAAAGTACCGGAGAACTTGTTCTATCTCAGAAGTTTATGCAATATAACAATTTGATAATTTTTCGTTGTATTAAATGACCTACTATCTTTGTAGTGATATTAGCGATTTTTTCAATAATCGTTAAGCTAAAGGCGATATACCATACAGTTCTTGTGTTGAATATTCATCTCAGTCATTCAATGTAAAACGAGAAATACTAAACCTAACACAACACAAACAACCGTTACCATAAGCGAACACTCAGGATGAACCTAACTGACACAAAAAGTTACGCCATGTCTTACACGACCGCTTTAGATACCGCCAGCAAATGCGAATTGAGACAATGGAAAGTTTCCACATACTCCAGCCACCAGTTTTTTTAATATGTCGGCTTCAATTTAATATGTCGGTCCGCTTATTGTTTGTCGGAAATGTGGAAGAATAGAGACATATTCATTGTAGGGCTTACTCCATAAAATGTGCAATTTTATTTTTGTTGAAACGAAAGTTGCTCCATTCAGCATATTTAGCGTTAGGCTTATAATGTGTAAGTACTGTTATCGGTTGGTTACTTAAATTGGTTATTGTATGCCGGCAATCAAAATTCAGATAACCAGCTGGTAACCGAAAGATTACAAACCCGTTACAGAATAGTATACTTCTTAGTACAGGACAGAAAGCGCAAGACTGTTAAAGTTAAGCTGTGCACATCACTGTAGGTCTATATGAATAACATTATAGCAATATGGGCATATACATTAGAAAGCGAAAGACGTACATTCCATTCTATCTGTTAACAATGGTCATCACTCTCCATTCTATCCATTAACTTTGGTCATCACTCTCATCAGCCATATAGGTACTGGGCTGCCCTTTTACCAAGGCTTATAGTTTGCTTGGATAGAAAAGGATGGGTGCCCAAATTGTTGACCTGGATCAGACCCTGTTACCTGGGATTACAATATACGCTTTTTAAGTTAATTTAATAGATCTTAACAGTGTAATCTGGGATTACAATATCCATTTAATGTATATTGTAATCCCAGCTGTAACAACACATGCATCGATCATACAGCTGTGAATACTATAAAATTGCACAATAGCGGCCATTCTGTTTTCGCGGAATAAGGTGAAAGGTAAGCTCACCTGTTGTGTTAATGGAAGAAGCTATATTCTAAATTTAAAGTTATTCCGCAAATTTGTTTTCAAGTCATCGTGTTCACAACAGGTACAGACGTGGATTTTGTAAATCACATAATAATGGCCATATTGTTTTCGTGACAGCTGATCGTAAATATAGTATTTTTGGCGAACTGAATTTTGTGTACAATTTTAATACATTCTACAGTGTGACACAATTTAGTCAGAAAACTTAAATATTAAAATCGGCACAAGGGCAAGAACAGAGGCAACGCAACAGATCTCCGGGCTTCCAACATGACAGTAGTGCCAGTCCTGTCCTGAATTTTACTTGCCTAACCTGAAACCTTACCCTACATGACGGTCTTATCGATTTTTGTAAACTGTTTTTTTGACATTTTCTTCAATATTCCATATTTAATATAAGGCTTATCTACTATTACAAAAGTTGAATTGTTCCATATATCTACATCAAGACCTAAATGTTTTTGGTTTAAGAAAAAATTCGTTTCAGGGGCTCGTGCAAAAAAAAAGTTGAGGAATTGTGTTTGTAACAGAAACAAGACAAAAATCCAAACATTTCATACATTTTATTACATTTTAATACAAAAAGTTAGCTAAATTTACAGCAATAGACAAAGGTTTAAGAACACAAGATTCACCGGTTAACACTGGTCTTAACAACACCAATATATCTCAAAGAAACAAAGAAATAATAACTTTATCCTGAAGAAAATCCTTCAATGGATCTTAATAATGACAATTGTAGGAGACTAATCCTTTTAACAATTTCAGATTATAATGAGGCATTGGCAAAGTAGACAAAAATGATTGGTTTTATGAATTGTTCTGTCTAAATTTATATGAAAAATACTCCCCACAGACGTTCTGGTTTGTGTCACATTCTGTTGGTTGGAGACAAACTATTTCACTTAACAAATGATGGAGTTTCCTTGTTGCAATCCATCCACCTTGTGCAGAGTCTGTCCTACAGGTATATGGGTACCAAAGACACTCAAGAGGGGTATGCCATAATGTCCAGGCACCAGGCCATGGGGATATCCCATAGGTATAACTACTCAATAGACAATTTGAAAGTATGATTGATGATGATGATGTTCTCTAACAGTACCACAATCATACATTGTGAAGTGTTTTACTCTCTTGAAAATTAATATTCCTCCAGTGCTATTTGAAGACAATGTGACTATTCTTGAAACACACTAACCTGAATAGCCTTAGTCAAAAGTTAGAAAAATAGAATTATTGTTTTCTCAAGAAGATGTGATTAAAAAACATGTTTGACAACACAGAGGTCAGTAATATACATTTATACAGTAAAATTTAATTGTTTCAAATCAATGATATAATTTGATTGTCAAAACTTTCCCATCACAGGACATTAACCAAACATCAAAAAACACCTTTTTACAAACAGGTTTTACCCTCTTCCACAACAACAAATATAACTTTCTCCCTTACCAATTTGTTTAAAGTTAAAAAATATGGGGAAAGATATGGGGATCATCCTTGCCAAATCTCAGGAAGATGTGGGGACCATCCGCGCCAAATCCCAGAAAGATTTGGGGATCGTCCTCACCAAATCCCAGAAAGATGTTGAGATCGTCCTCACCAAATCCTAGAAAATGTGGGGATCGTCCTCACCAAATTCCTTGAAAGATGTGGGGACCATCCGTGCCAAATCCCAGAAAGATGTGGGGACCATCCATGCCAAATCCCAGAAAGATGTGGGGACCTTCCGCACCAAATCCCAGATAGATGTGGGGATCGTCCTCGCCAAATCCCAGAAAGATGTGGGGATCATCCTCGCCAAATACCAGGAAGATGTGGGGAAGATCCTGAGATTAAGAGAGGTCAGTAGACCCTGGCAGTTTTGAATTAAAGTCTTAATCTCAAACACAATATATCACATTACAGGAGGATGTATTGGGAATCTTCATCTTGGTTTATAGTCCTTTCTAGGACTGCAACATTCCAATTTTAATGTGTGTTACATGTTTAATATCATTTATCTTTACAGCAATTCAAGGCCAGAGGAAAAAATTATTTACTTTCAATGGTGACTCCTTGAACATGTCTCACAACACACAGTCTTGTAGAATGTATAACGACATAATCTGGCCTGGGCTACCACAACACAGTTAGACAACTCATCTTTACAATTGGAATCTGAAACAGATAATAAAACAATGATTTCAATATTTTCATAATCTGGTCATCCAATTTATAGTGGACCAGATTTTATTGTCTAGAAAGGTGAAATACCAAGATTTCCTTTACTCATAAATGTGTTATTTCACTGCTGTGTAATAAGTTAACAGTTTTGATTTTGCTCCCCCAATTTATGATCATGTCGGGACTACTTTTTGGGTGACATCAGAACATTTCAAGCTTCAAGATGATTATTGTCATACAGTTTGAAAAATATCATAACCTTTAACAGTCAAACAAAATCAGCTTATAGTAATGCATATATTGCACTGATACATCATGATCAAGGTTTTGGTGTAGGAATATTAAAAGAAGTCCCATTCTGACAATGTGGTGATCACAGATGATGGGGGAAGCAGTTGTTATTTTGTGAAAACCATTAATATTATTTAAGTGAATAGTGGATAGGATTACACTTTGGGTCTTATAAGTTATCCATTTAAATCTTTTTTCAAGAAAAATATAACTATAAAATGCTAACTGCTTTATACTAAGTTGAAAAATAGATGCTCCTACTGTACTAAGTACGCTTGTTAAGTAGGACTCAAAACATACAGCATATGGATCATATTTAAACCACGGCCCGCAGCCGTGGCTTTGTGGTTAGTTCATGCACTAACTTACTAATCCTACTCCAATTTAACATTCAAGGGACCGAGTCTCTCTATCGACCATCAGGTATATAAGTTATTCACATGATGTGGCTCTGGCAAACGTGAAGGTTGTTTTTACAAGGTTTCCTCTTGGTTTTCAACTGTAATTAGGCAAGGAACAGTGTGAAGTGGACAATCCATCATCATATAAGTGAAATATCCTTGAGTAGGATGTTAAACCCCAATCAAACAAACAAATATTTAAACCAGGTTCGTTTACCCCTTCCTAAAAAAAAGACAATTGTCTGAAACTACTATAAAATTGTGTGTGCCTTGTGGTGTTTGAAAGCCTTACTCCAGGTTTATTCACTTATATAACATGGCAGTCTAATGAGTGAAGGAAACCACCCCTGTCAGTTTACAACCAAATACAAAACTGAAACTTTCTGTCTGATTATAGCGGTCTTATATATAAAATGACTTTTTGAAAATTGCTACTGACCTATATTAGTTATGGTGCATTCTGGTAAAGAACACTGTTGGACTGATGTTGGCCTACTATCTTCTTGACAATCAGAACTGACAACCCTGTCTTCATCCAAACATCTCACCTCCCGACTTTCTTCTCCGGTACCACAACTCACAGAACACTGAAAATAATAATAAACGTTTTTTAATGGACAAACTATCTTTACAAAATTCATTTTCAAACTAGCTGTGAAAATGCTACAGGATCAAACTTAAAAGAGGATCTTACATGTATTTCTTATTAAAACCTTTGTCTGCCAAACATAAGGATGACAGTTATGGATTTATCTAAAATGTTGGGGAAAGGAGAGTTTGAATACTTGCTTCATCAGATTAATGGATTACAAGGATTACCACAATTATATACCTGTGTCGCAGTCAATATATAGATCATTGGATAAAACCGAATTTAAGGTTGAAATTGAATGCCTACATTATTGCAAATATGATTACATTATGCATTATTATTATATTATGCATTATTATTACATTATGCATTATTACAGTGTTGTGTTAAAACAGTAGAAATCTGTCAAGAACAGGCAATTTTTTTAAATACATTTCTTATCTCTTATGTGTGGGTTGACATCAAATAATTCTCCAAAGTTGTCTACTGAAGCACAGAGTTTAAGTTTAAATGTCATGATAAAAAATCAAAGTTTATTTTTTTCAACTAAAGGGAGATAATATAGCTTTTTTACTAAGGGGGATAATTCTTAAATCACCCCCATCAGTTCTAGGGACAAGATTTGTAACTGTAATACACACTTTGAAACAATTCAAAAATTATGCGAGTTTCCTATCTATTTTTGCTCTTTTGTTTTATTTTTCACCTTTAAGTTATCAAATGCGAACAGTCAAGAACCAGGCATTTTTTACAAACTTAAACTTCACTGCTGTGATTTTTCATGTCTAAAACTGGTGTGTATTGCCACGCTGAATATTGTTTTACTCAGATAAATCCTGATGGTGCATTCCACAAAGAACAGCCACACTATAACACTCTGCCCTTAGCCAGGGGGGGATAATGTATAGTTGCTTTCAATAACAAATACTGTACTCACTCACATTCATTCTCAAAACTGGTGAGTCAATAATACAATTCAACATTCTAATACCCGATTATTTTATACTGACAATGAGTCAGTTTGGATGACATTTTTTTATAGAATACATGTAGATGCCCTTTCAGAATCCAGAAAAAGGCCAGTTGGCTGGGGCACCTGGATTAAAGATTGTTATCCCCAAAAAGCGAAAATACAGTTTTACTTTTGTCCAATCTGTCATAAACCAATGGACTCCACAATCATTTCCTGCACAGATCTTCTGAGAGTCAGGTTTATCTGATTCTAGACAGTTATCTTCAGAGACTGGTACTGATGACCCTCCTCCTATGTTCTTCATACAAATTATCTCCCTTGTAGTCACACCTTTTCCACAAGTTGAGGAACACTGTTTAGAAGGGAAACAAACAAGTATATGAAAATTATTAATACGGTCGGTTTATATCAATCCATTTATGTTTTTTTCAAAAAGTTATTCAACTTTAATTTTAAATATTAAAGACTATTACAGCAAAACATCAAAGAGAAAACTTTCAGGCTGTGTGGACGGCCTTGAAGACATACATGTAAAGTTAAAACAGGAAACAAATATAGTGCCAAAAAGACAAATATCTCTCCCCACTCCCCCGCCCCCCTTCACCAACAAAGAAATCCCTCTCATTATTCATCAGTTCTTTTGAGCTCTCATCTAAAACTTTCATGGAAAGTTCGCAAGAGATGCTCTCCAGCAGTAAAGCCACAGTAACCATACAATTTTTGTTGGAAAGTCAGGGCTCCGCAGTGCTGAACAAAAACTGAGTTAGCTGGGAACAGACTGCCCTTAGCCAGAGAGCTGTCAAAAAGAGAAACCGTCACAATGCTTATTCTCTCCAAGAGAGATTGTTTGTTTGTTTGAATCAGGTTTAACCTCGTACTCTAGGGTATTTCACTTATATGACGATGGATTGTCCACTTCACACTGTTCCTTGCCTCATTACGGTGGAAAACCGAGAGGAAACCTCGTTAAAAAACCAACCCAGTGATTGCCAGAGCCACATCGTGTGACTCACTCATATACCTGATGGTCAACTTTTTAATTGAGATAATAATAGCTGTGTCTTTTAATGGTGACCAATTGCTTATAGATGTGAATCTGAATAGACATTAACAAAGCACTAAAGGCTGTCAGGATTAATTAAAATTTTCATTCGAAATATATTCAAGCTGTATTGAATCAATCTATCAACTCATCCTACACATTGTTCTAAAAAGCCCTCAAAAGAATTCGTACAACTGGTATACAGAAAGTTGATTTAGGTACACAAGATTTTCAGTTTTTTTGACCAATGACAGTTTTACAGTTGTTTAGGAAACGCAAACAAAATTAGTTTTACTGCTATAAAGTAAGCTCTATAATCTGACTCCATTAATAGGAAAAAGGGTTTGTACACATGTAACATTTTAGTTAAGTCCTGGTTTAATATTGTCATTAATCACTGAGATTGGCTCTGAGAGCACCAGGGCAACAGGACATTCTCTCCTCCTGCTCATGGATCTTGAGTCTATCCAAGGAAATTCCCTTTGCACCTGTCAACGGTACCTTTATTAAACAGGGCCATTAGGATGAATATCACACCTACCTCTAGTGAGTCATCTCGGTAACCAGTTATTCCTTCATCTACAGATAGTAACACCAAGTCTAACCCATAGTCATGTCGCTCATTGAGAAGTTTCATAACATAAGCCAGGACAGTGGAATCTGAACACAGGAAAAATATTCGGGAAATTGTGCATGTTTGCAGGTGTGATTAGAGTTTTATCTTAAAGCGATACGCAGCTAAAGATTCAATTGTTAGCAAACATGACAAATGAAAGGAGTTTGTATTTAGCTTACTAGTACAATTTGTTTAAACGATGAAAAAGATTGTATACAACCGAGGTGTATGACTGTTCACTCAGACCTAGAATAATCCTCTTTTCCAACCGTGTCTGGCTGTTTCAGCCTACCACTGAACATGTTGGTATACTCTAGTCGCCACCCTACATGTACAACCCAAATCCCACCTTTCTGTAACTGCCTACCGAAAACATGTACGCATAGTTGCATACTTGTCCACCCTGAGTACTTTCCCAAGATATAAAACTATTGAGTTTCAAGGTAAGCAGGCAATATATGTAAATGATTATATCTGATTGAATCGTGCATTATTTTTGCCTATTCCTCTTCTTATCTTTTGTTTTGGTCTGTGTATTTACTTGTCAACCTTTCCCCCATGTTCGTTACTCAAGAGTAGTCAGCTCACCGCTATGCGCCTACTCATTGGCTAGAGCTATAATACCCATATAGCTTTGCACTCTTGCTGCACAACAAACACCAGTATATATTTATACTGTCTTCATTTTCTACTTTTGGTGAATACAATTTGAAAAATATTATATTTGAAAGAGATAGTTATTCTCTTTTTAGACGGCGTTTTATCCATAGTTTGTTTGTTTGTTTGTTTGTTTGATGGGGTTTAACGTCATACTCAAGGGTATTTCACTTATATGACGATGGATTGTCCACTTCACACTTCTCCTTGCCTTATTATGGTGGAAAACCAAAAGGAAACCTCGTAAAAACCACCCCTGCGATTGCGGGAGCCACATCTTGTGACTTTGTGAACGCTACATCGAAGTACATGTAGGCTCAGAAAGTGCACTCGCTAACCACTAAGCCACAGCCACGGGCCTAGTCAATAGTTTGAGTTGCCTACTGCTTTACTCTGTTTGGAATGGGTTGATGCTATTCCATTTCATCAAGCATCAAAGACTTTACTTTCCCCAGCTATTCACAGTTCTAACCTTTCAATCTCTGCTTAATGCAGATTGTGCATAGATATGCATTCAAGAAAATTGAAGAGTAATAAATGTGACAATTGTGTTATGAACTTTTTGTTTAACCATTGAATTTTGTACTTTACAGGTTAAGTAAGAAATCTGGCCGACAACAAATTGTCTCCCTTAGAAAAATATGAATAAATGATATAGAGTGAATGACCTTTGCCCCCGGATGCTCCAATGGCCACCACTTCTCCTCTGGTGAACAACTTCCCTGTTGTGATTGTATGGTGTACCTCTTTCTCAAATGATTTGTAGAAACATTCCTTACACATCACATCACCCTGAAAATATACAAACCCATCCATGCTTTGATTAGACATTGTGGTCAAATAATCTGTAAAACCCATTCATGGTTTGCACATTGTACCACCCTGGATATGCACAAATCCATTCACATTGTACCAACCTGGATATGCACAAATCCATTCATGGTTTGCACATTGTACCACCCTGGATATGCACAAATCCATTCACATTGTACCACCCTGGATACGCACAAATCCATTCATGCTTTGTACATTGTACCACCCTGGATATGAAAAAAACCCATTCATGGTTTGCACATTGTACCACCCTTGATATGCACAAACCCATTCATGGTTTGTACATTGCACCACCCTGGATATGCACAAATCCATTCATAGTTTGTACATTGTACCACCCTTGATATGAAAAAAACCCATTTATGGATTGCACATTGTACCACCCTTGATACATGTATGCACAAACCATTCATGGTTTGTACATTGCACCACCCTGGATATGCACAAACCCATTCATGGTTTGTACATTGTACCACCCTGGATATGCACAAATCCATTCATAGTTTGTACATTGTACCACCCTGGATACGCAAAACCCATTCATGGTTTGTACAAATTCATTCATGGTTTGTACCTTGTACCACTCAGCATATGGACAAATCCATTCATAGTTTAACTAGTTGGCCCTGGTTTTATATTATTTGAGATCATTGTTAACCCTGGTGATGGGCCTGTAGAATGTAGGATTATTTCTGTTTACGATTTTCAATGAGAGAATTATAGTTAGAAGCTTCAGGTATTATTTCATAAATTACAGAGTAAAGCAAATACATTGACTTGTGATGATTTTTTTAAACCACATCAAATCAGATATGTTGTTGCACTGGTCTGTCAATAACATGTATATATGCCTGTGCTGTTGGGAAGAACGAACCGAACGGGGTCTTCCCATGGTTATGCAAACTTATTTTAGGAGGACCAATTTATAGGTTTCCCAAAGTGTTTGCTGTGTTCATCTAAATTTGCTACTGATTTTAACAAATTATTTTCAATCCGATCATCAATAAAGTTTCTACAATTATTATATAACTATTCTTTATTTTTCATAACTGCACATTTATGTATTTCAACATCAGCTAAGCAGGGGCAACTACAAATGTTAGGTTATCTCACAAAATTTTACAGGACTGATTTTAATGTTATGCCAGAAAAGATTACAGCACAGGCCCGAGATACAATAATATTTGTGTACACACTATGTATTTTTCCTACTGTTACATTGTTGTTGCTTCTTTCAGTTTCTGTATGAATGTATCTAGATAATGATATGTGCCATACCCTTAGTGAACTAAAGGAATTAATGATAAAGATGATAGATACAAGAGGTATGAAGGTCAAAGAGCAAAGGCAGATGTGCTTGTGAACTCAACCATGCTCAAATAAACCATTGTCACAGAGTTCGTTAAATACAGGCTTTTAAACAAACTCAGGTCAACACTAAAAAAGATATGGCAAATTTGTACTTTAATGAAAAGGCTAGCACAAGACGACAGACATAAAACTAAGTACCTAATGATGATTTAGCTGTGGACGGAGCAATAAAAAAGAGACATTTTGCAGCTCAGTTTGGCCAAAGGTAAACACATGCTGGGTCCACCGGATACCTCCATAAAAAAATGACAATGGCAGAGAGTGAATGGGCACCCAGAAACGCCAGTGGGTTTTTACAAATGCGAGAGGTTATCTTTGAACAACAAATTGGATTTTCCGCTTTCCCACCTTTCAGCTGCAGCAGTCCAAGGCGTTGTTAAACGACAAATATTAGGGGCGGTGGTGCAGGCTGCACCTTACTGTGTGCTGCAGGGAAGAAGGCCTCAATTATCTCCCCATGGGGTCTGGCTGTATAACCACGGAAGCTCAATTTCCTCTCCAGCCTTTCATTTTTTACGACATTGTTGTGGTGAGTAGAACAGAGGGGTTAGACTTGTGACAAGCTTTAGAGCGGCTGTGCTATTGTTACCAGGCAGCTTTAGCCCAGTAACAACCAGATTAGAGATGTCAGGACTGGGCGAATACCTGCCGTATCAGCCCTGATAACCATCTTGTCACTTGTCTATACATCTATACTCTCCTCACTTTCTCTATTCAGAGCAGAGCGGGCAGGTGAGAAGTAGGCTGTGCTTGAAGGTCCCTAATTACCAGTGTTAGATCAACCCAGCCTCTCACACCACCCGATACAATAAGACAAATATCAAGTGACCTTATGAACTCTTTACCATTTATAATACTGTGGAATTGTTCTTTACAAATAGTAGCTACCTTTATGTCATATTCATCCAGCTTAAATTCTTCTACATGCTCTTCAAAGAAAGACCCTTGACATTCTTTGTTCACATGCATCGAACCTTCTCACTGGACTATAGACTCCTATATACATGCTAGGGGCATAACAATACATCAAACTATAGATATCACAATACATGTAATTGTTGCCAACATAGTAAATATCTTTAGTTTTTAGATGATGCAATAGTAGAGAAAACTATTTCTAGAAATATTTCAAGGTTTCTATGCCGAATTCATCCGACCTTAGATCAAGTACTGTATTCCCTTTCTGGTTTCACTTCAACACAGATTTGATGAAAACATGAATTTATTAAAGGGGGAGGAAAGGAATATAATAAGATTTTGATTATGTTTAATAATTTCATGCAAGTTAAATATGTATGCCACCTGAAAAAAATGCTGCATATTACAGCACATGTCGGGATATTTTCATTGGAGCATCCAAGTTTGACCAAAGCTCTCCTCTACGAGGAGGTGAGAAGGTAAATAAAAGTTAACATTAACATTCTCCACTCCTTGTAGAGGAGAGGTTTATATGCAGTATTTTCTTCAGGTGGCAACTAAACCAATTTAATTGGTATGAAATTATCAGACATTCCTTTTCCCCCTTTTAACATCAAATTGGGCGCATAATATTTTGGGGGCAGTATGTTTTCCAGAAGCAAATTGACTGCAGAAACTTATCTGAAAAGACCATCACAAACAGTTTCATTAGTTGACCTGTTTCTCCATTTTTTCTTCAATAAATTTGATATGAGTACTTTAAGACCCTGGAGAAACCAACATGAATTTAGAAAAATGCTCTTCACCATTATCGACACTTACTGATATATATATAATTGATTGATTGATTGTTGTTTTACGCCATGCTTAATGGTGTTTTACTTATATGATGGAGGTGTATTCCAACAATAATTGGCACTGGCACAACCAAGATGTGAAGTATTTTCATGATATAAATATAAACTTGCAGCCTACTTCTGGACATTATTATCATCCAAATAAATATTATTATGTGCTTAATTTTAACTAAATATTGCCATACTAAGTATCATGTTATGAACTTTTGTAATACTATCACCATAGCAAAATAAGAGGCAATAGTCACATGTAATGCTGCAGACATTCATTTACATTCTTTTAACAATAATAGACCCTTAAGAAGACTAATCCTTTTTTTCTTAAGTTAAATACTCTTAGTACAATTTATTTTTTCAACCAATGCTGCTGAATACCAAGAGAAAATTCCATGCAGTTTATGAATAAAATATATAATATATAATAAATAATGTACCATGTTTTGGTGAACATGTTAGAGCGTAAAAGCTTATAGCTTCAGGAAGAGATTGTATTAATCCAACAATTCTGCAACAATGTCACTCCTGAAACTTGATGCGATGTACTCGTCTCACTTGTAAGTGAGATGGATATTTATATTGTTTAAGTAATTTTTAACCTCTGTAAAAATCAAACTCTGTTGGTGATGAATTGCGTATATATATCTATAAAACAAAATCAATTGGGTTTCTTTTTTTCTATATTAAAAACATGGTACATTATGATCAAAGCTGTTTGTAGACATGTTTTTATTGCTCGTTGAAAAGTACAAATTCTGTCATGATTAGCAATTCTTCCAGCGTTTTGCCATAATTTACCTCATTTTGTAACTATCAAGTACATGTATCATCTAAATTTTAAATGCAGACTGCAACTTTGGCCAAAAAAAAACCCCACTATTATTATATTTTCATCTAGTCATGTGGTGGAAATCTTTTCTACGCCAGGCTTATGGAGAAATCCTTAATGTGTGTAAAGGTGTAACGTGGGTCAAAATATAGAATGTGGATTTTAGAATAATTAAACTTATAAATAATTAAAAAAATAACTGTACTGATTTGCAGCTGACAACACCATTACCTAGTCCCAGTGTACTTATATAGTTGTTAATTTGTCGATGCTGACCACATAATTTACTGTAATCTACCAATTATCACTACAAACAAGGTCCCAGTTTATGACAAAACCGTCTATACAGTATACTGTATACAATGATGGTAAGATAACAGTTTTAGATATATGCGATTTACTTTAATCATATCATCATTACTTTTATTGGCAGTTGTAATAAACTTAAGAATAAAAAAAAAATTTCAGATTGAAAAATTGCCAATTTACCTGATCAAAAAATGTTTTCCACAAAAAAACAGTCTGATCTAAGGTTACACATGTACGTTAAATCATGCGACCAAAATCTACAGTCTGTAGTCAGTATTAAATCTACTCATTTCTTGTGTTTCAACTAATTTGGTATCTCTGTTTTTTGTTTTAATGCCATAATCAACTTTCCTTACTTAACCTTGGTTTATTTCATTTGTTTGTGATATTGTACTCGATGGTATTGCACTTTAATGACAATGGGGTTGTCCATATCTCACTCTGTTCTACTTTAAAATGGTGGAAAACCGATAGGAAACCTCAGTCATAAAAACAACCATGAGGATTGCCGAAGCTTCCTATTGGTACTGCCTCGTAAACTTAGGGTCAACAAGGGGATTGTTCCTGTGAGCGGTACATTAATTGATTGATTGATTGATTGGTGTTTTACGCCTTGCTTAATGGTACTTCACTTACATGACAGCGGTGTATTCCAACAATAATTGATAATAGCACTATCAGGATGTGAAGCGTTTTCATAATGTTGGAAAGTTAATCTTAATCAAGTTAATCAAACTTGCCATTAATACGGGGGTTTCCAGCTATGACGTCACGACAACAGAGTGACGTCCCTTTGCGAAATGACGTTGCCACTTTATGGCACTGTAGGGCAGTCTGCC
>JAQQZZ010111114.1:0-15429 GCA_030265115.1 Mopalia vespertina | reverse complement strand
GGAGAGAATGAAGTGAAGGACAGAATGGAGTGAACGAGAGAATGGAGTGAAGGACAGAATGGAGTGAAGGACAGAATGGAGTGAAGGACAGAATGGAGTGAAGGACAGAATTGAGTGAAGGACAGAATGGAATAAAGTACAGAATTGAGTGAAGGACAGAATGGAATAAAGGACAGAATTGAGTGAAGGACAGAATTGAGTGAAGGAGAGAATGAAGTGAAGGACAAAATTGAGTGAAGGACAGAATGGAGTGAAGGAGAGAATGGAGTGAAGCACAGAATTGAGTTAAGGAGAGAATGAAGTGAAAGACAGAATTGAGTGAAGGACAGAATGGAGTGAAGGAGAGAATGAAGTGAAGGACAGAATGGAGTGAACGAGAGAATGGAGTGAAGGACAGAATGGAGTGAAGGACAGAATTGAATAAAGGACAGAATTGAGTGAAGGACAGAATGGAATAAAGGACAGAATTGAGTGAAGGACAGAATGGAGTGAAGGAGAGAATGGAGTGAAGGACAAAATTGAGTGAAGGAGAGAATGAAGTGAAAGACAGAATTGAGTGAAGAAAAGAATTAAGTGAAGGAGAAAATGAAATGAAGGACAGAACTGAGTAATGGAGAGAATGGAGTGAAGGACAGAATTGAGTGAAGGAGAGAATGAAGTGAAGGAGAGAATGGAGTAAAAGACAGAATTGAGTGAAGGACAGAATGGAATGAAGGACTAACAGTTTTGTTTGACGAGAAATCAGAGGAAGCTGTATATTTCAATCCAAATTTTCATTCCAGTCTTATATAGAGTTTGAAGTTTGATAAGCATGTCAATATAATTAAAAGTATTTACCTTATCACCCCTAATTCTCCTACATGGTAGGCCAGTCCATTTGTGTGAATAATTTTCTCTAAGACAGACTTGACGTCCGAAACATCCTGGTGAAAACAAAATGTAAGTTGCTGTGCAAACAAAATTGTTGAAGTTCAGAGACAAGAAGAATCACCAGTGGTAACAAAAAAAGATATATAAGACAAATATAGTCATATAAGCAGCATAGGACAGCTGGCAAAAATGAACAAAAGAAAATGTCTTTGATGTGAATTGAGCACCAAACTTCCACAGACCAACATGTTCACCTGTACATGTAAATTATACAGGTGATAACTCTATGTTATCTTACAGGTGATAACTGTCTATGTTATCATACAGGTGACAACAACTCAAATTACAAGTTAGACCTCAAACAAGGCTCTCTGAATGAATAAATTACATCAAAAACAATAACGTTTGACTGACCTGTTGGTTGGATTACTTTAGCCTGTCATACAGGTAGGAATGAAGTAACATTTGACTGAGCTGTTGATTGGATAACTTTAGCCTGTCATACAGGTAGGAATGAAGTAACATTTGACTGACCTGTTGATTGGATAACTTTAGCCTGTCATACAGGTAGGAATGAAGTAACATTTGACTGACCTGTTGATTGGACAACTTTAGCCTGTCATACAGGTAGGAATGAATTAACATTTGACTGACCTGTTGATTGGATAACTTTAGCCTGTCATACAGGTAGGAATGAAGTGTTAACAGGTTCTGTAAATTTGCAAAGAAGCAAATCTTTTCCTCTCTATCTTTGAGCTGTCCAAGTTCAAGAAATTTCAGCTCCTGAGTAGCCTCAGCGATGTCTGTAAATTCTGCCGTTTGACACACGATGTCAGCACAGGTCGGTGTGAAGATTCCTTTGGCATTATTCTTCTGAGCTACATCTGGTTTGACAATTAGAAAATAAATTAATTAACTGACTAAGATGAGTTAGCATGATTTGAGTCAACGTATTTAATGACAAAAGTTGAACTTCATCCCCTGCTGTCAGAAATATTAACAGACTTTAAATATCTGAGTGAGCTGGCCAGTAAAATCCTTACCTCTCATAAATTGTATGAGTCTTGTTAATAGATTTCGCACAGCTATCTCTGGTTGTCGTGGTTTAACAGGCCATGACTCAGCATAATTGAGAACTGTTCGACCATTCGGAAAGACATTAGCTGGAATTAAGAACATAATTGTTAACAAAAATAAAAGTCTGCTTCACAAATCATGGTACATGGACCTCTTAGAATATTTAATTATACATCTCTCACATTATTTACAAGTTCTAATATACATATGTTTTGATTAAGGGTTAAGTGTCAATGGAAATACACATTTTGCATGAGAAGGACCAACAAGTGTATTTTTTCTTTTTATTATTTGAAGGAAAAGTGATCTGTTACTGAATTCAGTGAAACTTTCACAAACCAACAACACCTATCAGAACTTATTGGCATCTTGGCTAAACTGAAACATTTATATTTTTTTTATTACAAAGTACATGTAAACTAATGGATTGCACTATTGAAATTTCGGAATCTTGTGTGCTCTGTATGGAGAACCCGCTCGCTGCTTTTAGCTGTACACTTTTCAACCAGTGTTAAATGACAAACCGTCCTAGCCGTTTACAGTTGTTGCTGGATTGTATCACTCTCAGCAAGGATTGATTACTTGGTGTTTTATGCAGCACTCATGGGAATTTCACTTACACAAAGGTGGTGTATTCCAACACTAATTGACACCAGCACACTTATCAAATGTGATGTGTTTGGATAAATTTGGAAAGTTAATGTTCCTCCAGTGCTAAATAAAGACAGAATTGTTACACTCAAATCAAACTGCTCCCCAGTCCGAGGGGTCTCTCAGTAAGGAATGTACAGGTGGTGTGTATAATGATGACCCTTCAACACAGATATCTCTTATTTGTTTGTTTGATTGTTTGATTGCGGTTTAACATTGTACCCAAGGGTATTTCACTTATAGGATGGATTGTCCACTTCACACGGCTCCCTGCCTAATTTGGGTGAAAAACTGGGAGGAAACCTCGCAAAAATCACCCCCAAGATTGCCAGAGTCACATCATGTGACTCACTCTTATACCTGAATGTCCACAGATGGACTCGATCCTGTGAACGGTAAATCAAAGTTGGATGAGTAAGCGCAGACGCTACCACTTAGCCTGTCTTATATGAGCCTAAGCCACATGGTCTTACCTGCACATTGGGACAGCCTTTGGGCACAGTTTGACACACGCTTTATTAAAGGAAGGGATTTATTGTTTATTCACTTCATGTTAAGTTAGAAAAAGTGATCCGAAGTCACCATATTCATAAAAGCTGGGCAAACATGAGGGACCACATCAGAATTGTTCAATCCATGTTGTGGTTGTCGACTGGTTGCTCTGTGCCACACATAAAAACCTACAATGAAACAAGTTTCACTGTCTAAACACTTTTACTTACGTTGGTGTATCTGTGATGGTAATAACTGTAAGACATGTTTACTGGGGACACGAGGACAACAGCTGCGGACAATAATGTGAGTTAAGTTGAGACTTAACTTCTCAGCCACTCTTTCCAGCCTACAACAAAACATTGGAAATAGAATAAATAATGGAAAATATTCAATGTAACAGGCTAGAGGAAATAAATATGCACAAGCTGATAAGACATAAGCATTGTTTATTTGTTTGTGTTCTGGAATTTCTAGGCCATACTTATTCTAGTTATTTAACAGTATAACAAGAGCTCTTAGAACACCAGGGCAACAGACATCTCCCTGCCAACTGCTTCACGTTAGGATAGAAATTTGCTTCATTGCCCTTGTTATTTAAGAGAACAGCAAGAAACTGAAAGTAGAAACATTACCTCGCTGGTTGCATTTTCTTCACAAACATCAGTCGACCCAGAGTAGATATAGGACCTTCCTCTAACATCTTAAAATAGTTGGACGGGATAACTATTGAATCTAAAAAAAAAAAAGCTTGTCTAAATAAAAATCCACCCAGGATGAATCCACATGGCCAAAATTTATTTAAAATTAATATACATCAGTTGATTTTATTTTATCGGGTAGGGTTGGTGACAACCCTTTAACAAAAAATAAATAATCCTAATAAATAAAATCATAATGAATTAAATACTGGATACTCTAAATTGATTGATTGATTGATAGCTGATTCACGTTGTGCTAATTAAAGAGTATTTCACTTATATGATGGCGGTGTTTTCCAACAATAATGGACACCACCATGTCCAAGATGTGAAGTGTTTTCATAATGTTGCAAAGTCAATCTTACACCAGTGCCTAGTAAAGACACTATTGCCACTCTCCAAACCAACTACCCTTAGCCAGAAGGCGATACTTTAAATGATCAGAAATGATCCAATCTTACCTTTTGATTTAGCCTCACACTCTGCCACTAAGAAAGCCAGCTCTTTAACATGATCGTACAAACTTAACAAGTAGTTACGAGTTGCTGGAACATTCTCCGGAGAATTTCTAAAAAACAAACAAAAGAATCAGATCATATGACTATTTATAAGCTTGAGGTTCTTCAAACAAGACACTACATGTACTACAACACAGTCCATCATCTGCTGCTTTCTTAAAAGGACAGTTTGATAAGACAAAACACATGTCAACTATAGGTGTGATAGTAATAAATTGACGATTATAGATAATTCAGATATGGTTAACAGAATAAATCCTAAAATCTAACAAAAATGCTTGAAATCGAAATTTGTTGAGCAAAAGTAAACAAAAAAAACATTGAAATCTTTTTCATAATTGGCTATTCTCCATTCTCAAAATATAAAATTCTTTTATTCTACACATGTACAGTTCTTGTAACTTTATTCTACATATGTGAAATTCTGTTCCTTGTTCTGAAATATATGTGGGATATTATTTGGCAAATAGCTTTCCCCATAACACCTATGTGAAGCACCCATCCAAATCTTTCTACCTGATGAAATGTTTGACGAATCCTCCAGGTGGGACATGTTTCTCCAATGAATGTATCAGATGCTTCATGGCATTGTGGACCACTGGCTGTTCTTGTTTGCTCAGTGATTGAGGACTTGCTTTTCGTAAATTCAGAGATGATTCTGGGGATGTCCTTTCTCGGATGGTTTTTGGACTAACTGCTCGTTCAATCAGAACTGTTTGTGCTTTCTCTGCAGTTTTCTTCAATACCTCAAGGGCCACCAAAAGACTTCGACACCCAGATGTCATGAAAGGGTGGCAGCTCAATGCCAGGCAGGCCTCAGGACTTGACCCAATTACTTTACAAGTCAAAAGCTGATCTGCAGTCGCTGTTTCAGGACTTTGACAATTAAGAGCAAATTGGACCAGTTCTCGTAACCTCTCTAAGAAATCTTCATACCCAGACGGTCGGAATTCACTTGTTCCAGCTAAAGCCTTTGATTCAGCTTTACTCTTTACAGAAACTTCTGACTGTAATGTTTGAACAATTTCCAGAAGAGAGCTACAAAGATCCCATGTTTTACAAGTTGTGACAGAGAGATCAACTATAACAAGACAGGATACATTTTCAGTTTTAAAAATATCTTGTAAATGAGCAGGCAAGTTTTCAATAGATGGTGGTGATGGTAGATGAGGCATTGGGCAACCAGAAAGGAGTTCGTCTGTGATGCTTGATACTGAAGCAGTTGCGATGCCAGCTGCCGCAACATTAGCTAACATTCTCATGCTGATCCGTCCAGGTATGTTCTGACCAGATCCAAATTCACCTCCAGGTTTTGAGCCAAAACTCTGGAGTTTTTTAATGGATTCAGAATATTTTGCCGAAAATGCTACCTCCGCTATTTCAGCCTTGTCTTCTAGGTTAAACATCTGTTGAGAAATAATGCCAAAATAAATGTCAGATCAAATTGGCGTAGCATCGAGGAAACTACCCCAAAATACTTGAGGAAGCAGCAGGTTCCAACAAAGCCAAACACTTTATATATCTGGCTGTGCTAGTGACAAAAAACTGTTGGAATGAACTGTAATCCTCTTTGAATTTTTTTTTTAAGCAAGGCGTAAAACACCAATCAATCAAATGTTTGATCATTCATTGGCCAGGTATATGTTTGCCTTGTTTGGATTACTGAACTGTTAACATTTCTTTAAATGTTCTTTCTTGATTCAACATGCCACACTTACTTTACATAAATGTTATAAGACATTGATTAGTTAAACACTAAAAAGGATTTCACAAACATTTTATCTTTGATGTATGAAACTAAACATGGCTGATCCAAAGATTTCTTTTCTTAACTTACCTTAACAACTTGGTTGGCTTGTGCTGGCTGGTTACGTTTCAGACAAAAACTGAGAAGTGACTCTGGTGAAGACAGCATGGAGGGGATGATACCCGATTGTAGCCTTGTCAGGTTGGCTGTAGTTACACTAGACTTCCTGCGGCTGGAAGATCTGGGCCGTCTTTGTCGTGAACTGTCATAATCCCCATCGGTGTACTGACTTCCAGTTGTCTCCCCTTGGTTTATAATATTAAAATAAATGAAATACAATGGAAGAGGTCCTTTGATAAATAAATAAAACTATTCAACAATTAAATTACTGATGCCAAATGTGTTCAAAATAAATCAACTCACACCGGCAGCTCAAACTGTTTTTTGTTTCCACTCTACCATTTGTATAATCCTCTTATATGTACAATAATGGCATTCATAACAGCTCATTTTTAACAGGAATCTATTTTGGGTATGTACATTTTGATTAATAACGATGTACACAACTATACAATCATCCCTTTTAAGTTAAAGCTGATTTAGTCAAATGTGCTTCATATAGGTGCATTAAAGACTGTTAGTTACCAAATTTGAATAAGCAATTACATGTATTCACTCATTTACCATCGAATTTATTAAAATTATGTGGTCATATTTCTAAACCTTACCTCCAGCAGCATCTTCCAAATTTTTTTTACCAATTTTAGGAATTCTTTTCTTTCGCTTTTTTAATCTTTCATCACCAGCATCCCACACTTCGTCATCAGAACTTTGATGTTGTTGTTGTAAAACATAAGTTAAAACTTGTCCAGCTTGTTTGGGAATCTCTGGGTGTGTCACAAGTTGATACCTCCACTGTGCTTCACTCACAATCTGCGTAAGCCGTGATGCTCGTTTCTGCAGTCCCTCAGGTGTGATGGAACATGGAACAACCTTTGTTAACTTTTCTTCTGTTCCTAAATCAATTTTCAATGGATGAGACTTTCTGTCATGTGACTCGCTCTCTTTACCAGCCAATCTGAATTTGGCAGTTTCTAAATCAAATAGACAGTCTCGTAGAATTAGCAGTATGTCTCTAACAACATATTCATTTGCCATGAAACCTAATTTAAAAAGACTTTTACAGCTACCATTGCTTTGAGTGCTAGCTGCAGATATATGCTGAACACTGTCTGATTTTTGTAAAACAGGAGAGTGGAAGTGCTTTAAAACAACATTATCTTTCAACTTTAAAGGCACAAAACTGTGTTGAGCTGGAACTTCTTTGGGTGGGTATTCAGGGCTGATAGATGGACTCAAATTTGGAGGTTTGCCTTCTGCATTTGATCCTTTTGTATAAATATTTTCAAATGGTTCATCAAAATCCATTGCAGAATTCTTTAAATCTAGAGTGTTTTTCAGGACACCATTTATAGAAGCTGAACCATTCAGTTGTCTGCCCTTAGTTTCTTCATCCTCAGATAGGATGTTACTGAGGTTGAGAGAATCCATGCTGCTTACAGATGCCTTCATTTCTTCCACTGCTGTTTCTTCACTATCTGAGTCTGACAGTTGGTTTTCTTGAATGTCCTCATGAGTTAAAAATAATAATGAAAAAATATTCTCTAAAGTTTCTAAACGGAAAGTCAATGGAAAAACTTCTGTCAAGTGTTCTTTCACTGCTTGTAAGCGTGACCATACATTTTCTGAGTAAAAAGCCTGAAAATTAGCACCACTATACAGGTCAAGGTCATTGTTCGCAATATCAGTGACCGTGGGTTCAAGGTCGCTTTGACTAGAGCTTCTTCCTACACTTGAAACACTTGTTGTGGATGACTTTCTCCGGCATTTCTTCTGTAAAGGGTTCATAAGGTCTAAATGAGCTAAATCTAAACAAACTTTAACCACACTCATCACATGTTTTAGTGCGCAGTAACTTCTGTAAATAGAGATATCTCTCTCTTGTTCTAAACTAATGGGTGAAGAAACATCTTCTTCAGACGGACTCTGGCCCTCATCAGCAAATCTAACAACTCTTTTGTTTACACTCCCATTCACTGAAGAATAAAAAAACAAATAAAAATCATACCTGTAATATTTGTTTGGATACTTCTTTTACCAAAAAGAAAATACTATATTTCATAAAGTTTTTTTTTTAGGAAACAAAAAAAATCCACCTGTGCTCAATGTCAGTAATCAAGACCAGTTGACGTGTAAGTATTGCCATGGGTATTTAACGAAAGGAGCTTACACATTTTATTTTTTATACTTTCTGTGGAATTTAAAAAATTGGGAGAAATGGTTGAAATAGAGACTAGTTGTATCAACTATTTTGATAGTTACTGATTATTGGAGTGAATATTGGAAAACTGAATAGTGTACTATAGATAGACCATTCAGCCATTTTACATGTTTTATATACATGTAGCACTGTACTGTTTAGAAGAACATAATGGTTGCTGTTTCACTTTTTTGCTCTGATATATTGAGCAACAGTAATTTACTCAGTGTCCATACCTTTACTGCTGGCTAATTAAGACTGCTACTTTACCCCAAATGATGAAAAGGTTTGTTGGATTTCCAGGTTTTGTGTCGTAGTGAAGGTTACTTCAACATTATGGTGAATCAGCTTTAGAATCACTGGCAACAAACAGTGAGAAGACAGACATATCCACACGTCGCATAACAGTGAGAAGACAGACATAACAGTGAGAAGACCGACATATCCACACGTCGCATAACAAACAGTGAGAAGACAGACATATCCACACGTCGCATAACAGTGAGAAGACAGACATAACAGTGAGAAGACAGACATATCCACACGTCGCATAACAAACAGTGAGAAGACAGACATATTCACACGTCGCATAACAAACAGTGAGAATACAGACATATCCACAAGTCGCATAACAAACAGTGAGAAGACAGACATATCCACAAGTCGCATAACAAACAGTGAGGAGACAGACATATCCACAAGTCGCATAACAAACAGTGAGGAGACAGACATATCCACACAATGGCATCGCATAATAAAGACATCTTGTGGACCAACAGCTTTGAAAGAACCAGTATTACAGAGCGATCTTAACATCTGACCACCAGTATGGAAGACAGAGCTGCCATGGCAGTTAGCTTCAATGTAAGCTAAAACTCTATTTGACAATCAGAAATGACCCTTAAAGTGAAAGGAGATTGTAGTCCCCTCTAAGTCTGCCGCAGGATGGCCTCCACAATATTTATTCTTTTCATTTCATAAAATTATCTGATGGATTTCCAGTATTGTCATTTTATCTTAATTAAATTGTCTACTCACTTGTTTCGGTATGGTTGGGTGTTTTCTCTAGTAGTTTCAGAACTTCTGATTCCTCGAGAGAGGACAGTTTAGCTGCATGATGAAGTACATAAAGCACAGAGTGACTTTCCAGGGTGCGGAATAAATCTCTTCCTTTCTGGTTAGAATTCTCACTCTCTATCTTCCTATAAACAAATCCTAACAGGTTAATATTTTAAAACTCACCTTGGATTCCACAAAAATAGAACTCTAAACAAAAATCGAAAATATGGCTCATTAAAAGTATTTTGATCAATTTCTATTATATACAAAAACTCAAGAATGGCACAGACATCATATAAGCATTATACCTGGATCTTTGAAGGCACCATTCTATAAGGTCCACCTGATATGCTAGCTTATTGCAACATCTTTCTAAACTGTCACTCCGACTTTCAGACTGAAATTAGAAAATAATTTAAATTTTACAAAAATGTTAAAGACGTTTAATAATAATTTCAATTTGTCATCATAACATTAAACATCAATGTCTTATTTCTCATTCTGAACAGCACTGATTGATTGATTGATTGATTAGTATAGGTGTCACAACTACCCCCAACCATGCAACATAAGCTAAGAGTATATGGATGTACATTGAAAATGAAATGGGTTTGTCCTAAAACTCAATTATGCCATTTTGCCTATTGATGTAAAGATGTGGTGAATGTAAGTATGTTAATGCACAGATAAAACAATGGCTACAGACAGTGGCCTTATGACACAAAAAAACAACAACATCGAGAATCATGTCGTCTTTGCAAGAATTATAAATAAACATAAAATCAGCAAAATTTTAAAGGTTTCAGAATGCAAAATGTGCGCATTGGCCCACATACAGTATATCATATAAACACTCCAATTTTGTGGTTTAAACCATTTTACTCAAACGAAGACTGACCACTTGGCTCCAAACCAGTTTAGTCAGAACAACGTAGGAAATATACATTTAACTCTGAATTTCAAAAAACAGGAATTTTTGCAGTCCTAAATCAGTACACAAAAAGCACATCAATATATTTTTAAAACGTATAAAATACTGAGCAAACCGTATTATCTGTGAGTAGAGAGAGTAGTTTTCTGGCATGTGTTGAACTGTAGCAATGGTTCCAACCCATCAGAATAACCAGGGTTTTCAATGGATGCAGTTCTTCAGGCGACAACAACCTCTCCAGGTCAGAAAACTTCTGAGATTGAATGTATTCAAGGGAAGTCAACTGAAAGACAAGTTAATATCAATAGATGGCATTCAAAACAATTAAATTTTAATCTGAATGTTAATTTGCGATATTTGCTGATGTGTAAATTTTCCATAAATTATAAGGATCCTAATCTTTATGTTACTCATAAGTTTGAAAACATTTATAAAATTGATAAAATTAGTGACAAAGGAATCTTTCCAATGACAGTTTCTAAAAATACACAAATTGAAGTGTTCTAGAGAAACTGAAAGTCAAGAAAGCACATACTCACCAGAATTTGATCAAGGAAATGTTGCTGTTGTTGGAGCACATAACTTAAGAGAGACCTCCAAGCTTCTTGACGAGCTGTGCATAGTGACAATGTCAACATGTAATTTCTAGCATTGGTGTAATCAATCACTTTATCACTGTTGTATGTTTGTGTCATTTTCATTTTTTTGAAATCTTCGTCTATCTGAAGAAACTGGTTTATGAGGTAGGGGGTACTTCGGCCAGACAAACATGATAGAACATTGTTTCGGTTTAGTTTAGGATTATCCTTGTGAGTGTGTTTGACCAGTGAAGTCAGTAGTCCAGTAAGGGCTTTCTGGTTGAGGTCAGGCTCTGGGTCATACAAGGATAAAATTGAGTAAAGGTTCTGCAACAATTCCCCACTTTTTTCACATCCACTTTCACTTTCAGTTTCAGGTGCTTTACTTTCACTATCTATTGAACTGTTGGCTACATGCTCCAGGAAATTGAGTATGGTATCAATGTACAGTTTCTCCAGAGCTTCGTTTTGTAATCTGTAACTGCTTTGTTCAGAGGCTTTAATCCTGCTGATCACAGTGTGGCTTACGGAAGGTTTAGATTCCAGGGCAACCTTTAGGAATGTCAAGGCAGAAGGAGATAAATATTTCGGAGCTTCCCTCATGGGTGAAGTGTTCTGGCTAGATATTAGTCGATGTAAATGCCTGTGGTACTGGTACAGCTCCTGTATACACAAGTAAAACAAAGTAGTTATGGATTAACTGATTGGGGTGTATTTCACTAACATGGTGGTGTGGGTGAAGGTAACAACGTAACATTGACAGGGAAAACTAAACAAACTTTTACAATTTACACACACTGACTAAAACATGTACAAATTTATAGCGGATTACAAACAGATATATATCTATTTCAAAATCACATGTCTACAACATGCACAACTTCTTTAAAGTCAGTCAATAAGAGAGTAGCATTTGAAAGTCATCTCAGACAGTTCACGAAAGTTAAGTTCTTTATTTGCCTCCAGGTCATTGTAGACAGTTAACCGTATAGAATAGAGGTAAAAAGCAAGGTTTTAGATCTAGAAGACAAATCTGGCTTAGTCTCTCTATGTTATCGATACTTTAACTGTTTTATTATTCCATTATATGAATAAGATCAATAAAGAATAAAACTTCAACTATATCATGCAAATTAACGTTAAAATTTATGGTTTCAAAAAAATTTGTTTTATATCAAGAAAAATATAACAGTAGTCGGAGGTGAAGACAGTTTCCTATTTATGATGGACCAGCCCACAGCATCACTGATGGGTTAATTGTCCAAAATCCCTTGCCAGTGAGAAAAAGTCTAAAAACTAATGAACATTTAACAGGGAGTATAGACCTCTATGAAGAATTATAAGGATTAAGCAAATTTAATGGTTCACTTTTATATAAGTAACAGTAAAGGTATATATATAATAAATTATTCGAAGACATATCACTGTATTTCCACTCATAAGTCTTGTATAAACTATCACAATAGGCCTGTGCTGTTAGGGGACCGGATAGAACACAACGGATAGAACCCCTTGGTTATGCAATCTTTATTTAGGAGGACCGATTTATAGGTTTCCCAAATTGTCTTCATCTAAATTTGCATTTTGCTTCTGATTTTGACAAATTCTGTCATCCAAAAATCAATGTAAATTGTCTTTAAAGCAATATTGCTTTATTTTTCACAAAGGCACATTTTTTGTATTTAAAAAATCAACAATCCAGTGGAAAATGCAATCTCACAAAGACCACTTTTAAGGTTATGCCAGAAAAGATTGCAACACAGGCCAGCACAAGTATTATAATGCTGAGCACAGAACTGAAACTCCATTTTTTACTGGACATTTCAACACTTTATTAGTATAAGGACTCCTAATGACGAAAAAATAAAGTATGTCAAGCCAAGCAAAACAGCCATACTCTGTGTTCAAAATTACGCTACTTAAATATTCAGCTGAACAATTAAAACATTAAAAGGCTTGTTGTGATATTGGCTTAACACTAATGCAAACTTGTTCAAGCAAATGTCATATACTAATTATACTTGGTGGGTTACTCACTTTGATAACACTGGTTGATGCATTATCAGCCAGTTCACATAGCAGCAGGCGGAATTCAACATCTTTGGTTAAAAGATTCAAGTCTTCAAGCTGAAAATGTACATGTAACATAGTATATTTAAGTTTGTTTATTAGTTGAAGTAGGTCCAACAATGGCGTAGGCAGAGGGGTATCCACCCGTCCTTTGGATTCATTTGGACACCCTGTTTTAAGAAACTTTAACATGCAGGAGATAGAGGGAAACTGTCAAATTTGGACACCCAGTTACTTAAAAAGTGAAGCAGAATGACCATTTTGGACACCACACTTTTGATTTCTGGCTTAACCCCTGGGGTCCAACAGTGTAATCAAGTAGATTACCCTAATATAATGTTGGACTGTCAACTTTTTACTCTGCCCTAATTAAATAAGGTAGAAAACAAGGAGAAAACCCTCTCAATAACACTTCTGCAGTTGTCAGAGTCATCTCATGTGACTCCCTCATACAACAGGGAGGCTGCTGTCCGAGGACAGACGGACAAGGGGCCAAAATAGGGGGTAATTTATGGCTAATTAAAAAACACTTTTGACACTATTGATCAGTTAAATTCAGGTATCAAGATAGCGCTAAGCTAATCATATTAGTGCTGCAACATAACTGCTTTAACATGATATTTTAGAGAAATCCAGTGTTCTGCTTTTCAACAGTGTGTGATACATTTAATTCAACATCAACTTTACTTCTGGAAAATTTCAATCTTAAATCGTATTCTCAAAGAATTGGAAAATATCCGATTTTATCACCGTTTTACAAAAATATATGAAAAATAAATAAATGTTAAGTTGTTTAGATGTTGTCGGGAGAGTATGCCTTTATTTGGGCAAATGACACTACATATAAATTGGATTTTGGCTTTTATTGTATTTTTGGCTATTATTTTCTTAGTGTAAAAGCAAGATCAACTAAAGAGGCTGCTTTTTCCAATATGTACGTCTTTCCTACCTATGTCTATGGAGATTACATAAATATTATATATGAGCATTTCGAGATAAACTGAAAACAGTGAGTGAAAAGCAATCATCAAATATAATCTGGGATCAACACAAAGAAAGCCTTCAGTAAATTGTCAGTTAATTCTCACAAGTGATTCTTATTTTCCAGATTGTGCTGTCCATTTTCTGTCAAAAAATTTAAGCGAGTAGCGAGGAAGACAATTAACATCTTCAATTTATATGTAGTTCTAAGAGATGGTACATAGATTTTACTTTTTAAACGAGTAGCAAGGAAGACAATATACATCTTTAATGTATATGTACAGTAGTTCTAAGAGATGGTACATGTACAAAGATTTTACTTTAGCGAGTAGTGAGGAAGACAATATGCATCTACAATGTAGAAGCTTATGTAGTTCTAGGATGGGTACTGAGATTTTATTTTAGCGACAATATAAAGCTTACATCTACAATGTATCAGTATTTTCGTTTTTTGGGGATAACACTTTCTTAGTTTGAACCGATTCCAGTTTAAAAAATTTGCAGGTTAAAAGACACAAAAATTATTCATCTACAATGTATATTTAATTCTAGGAGATGGTACTGAGATTTTACTTTAGCGAGTAGCGAGGAAGACAATACACATCTACAATGTATATGTACTTCTAGGGTGATACAGAGATTTTACTTTAGCGAGTAGAAAGGAAGACAATATACATGTACAATGTATAGGTTGTTCTTGGAGATGGTACAGAGATTTTACTTTGGTGAGTATATAGTGAGGAAGACAATGTCCTGTGTACATGTAGTTCTAGGCGATGATACAGAGATTTTACTTTAGCGAGTAGCAAGGAAGACAATATACATGTACAATGTATAGGTTGTTCTAGGCCATACTACAGAGATTTCAACACCATAAAAATATATCATAAATTAAAATGATTAGAATCAATCTGAATTAATAACTGAAGATCTACATGTATAAGCTAACAGATTTTACACAACATGTGAAACTGAGCCTGAAAATTTATGCTTCAAGAAAACTATCAATTTAGGACAGACTATAAATAATTGAAGAAATTGGGACACACCTTAATCTCATCCACAAACAGCTTTTTGTATTCTGTCAGACACAGCCATGACAAGTGATGTGGAGAACAGACAGTACCACTACAAAAGCTGAAAAATAAAATACGGATATGACAAAGCATACACCCATTCAACATTTCATTCCAAATGTGGATTATGGAAAGACAGCCGAATGGAATTTAACTGTATTTACTGCATGCATCTGAAGCCTCTAAATAAAGAAAGTTGGACTGATTTGGAGGTCCCGTCGTGAACATACAATAAATTCTGGGTGGAGAGAGATATTTATGATTGGCGCCATTGCACGAATTAGATCCAGGTACCGTCATTATATAGCGTATGCAATACTGACGGTACAGCTTCATCGAAAAAGGTCTTGCAGATTGA